>WURT03652451.1:0-18932 GCA_009936505.3 Holothuria glaberrima
TGGTATATGTCGAATTAAATTGGTATATGTCGATTTAAACTGGTATATGTCAATTTAAACTGGTATATGTCAAATGAAACTGGTATATGTCGAAATAAATTGGTATATGTCAATTTCAAATAGGTATATGTCGAATTAAATCGGTATATGTCAATTTTAACTGGTATATGTCGAATTTAACTGGCATATGTCGATCGAAACTGGTATATGTCAATTTAAATCGGTATATGTCGAATTAAACTGGTACATGTCGATTCCCTGTGTTATGATATCGATTGCTCGCCATACATCAGTACTGCGGGATGCTAAGAAAATATGACAGAATTAAAGGCCCAGTAGAAAATTTGCTTCAGACGGGACAAAATTTTATGCATATTACCCCCAAAGCAATTCATGTGTAACATTCTTCCTTACTCGTCACAACATTATGCCTCGTATTTATAAATATATTACACTCTATAGACCAGCACATGCACTGAAATAATTAGCATACTTCAAATTCATAAAGATGTTAGATTTGAAAGAGGACCTGATTATAACCGTTGATACAGCACAGCGTAGATTGTCAAAAAGCGCACTATTCTTACTGAATTCGTCGTGTAAAAGATGATCATAGTCGTAAGACGCATGGGTTGGGGTTGAGCCTAACGTGAGAACGTTGGAGCTAAAGTATGCTCCCCCATAGACACCCAATTCAAAGACGAGATCACCTTATTGACTTTCTTGGAAATAGTCTTGCCGACTAAAAAACGGCACGAGTCCTGGTTATGATAATATATCGAGTGATATTCTCAAGCATGTGGTTGATACAATTCCAATTCCACTTACTCATATTATCAATCTCTCTTTCTTAAATGGAGTATTCCCGTCCGTATTAAAAATCGCCAAAATAGTGCCAATTTTCAAGTCTGGTGACCACGAACGTTTCTCAAATTGGAGACCAATCTCTATTTTGCCTTCCATTTCAAAAACTTTTGAACGTCTTGCGTATGATAGGCTCTATAACTTCATTGTGAAACATAAAATTCTTTATGAACACCAGTATGAATTTCGCAACGATCGTTCTACGTATATGACAGCTTTAAGCCTCATCGATCAAATTGCAAAAGGTTTAAATAATAGACTTACAGATGGTATATTTATTGACCTGTCTAAGGCCTTTGACACCATTGACCATCAAATTCTTTTGAGTAAACTGTTTTGTTACGGTGTTCGAGGTATTGCCTATAACTGGTTCCGAAGCTATCTTCACGATCGATGTAATTATGTTCAATTAAATAATTCCTCTACAAATCCCACATTCTCTAATACTGGTGTACCACAAGGTTCCATACTTGGACCACTCTTACTTATTATTTATATGAATGATATTTATAAGTCTTCCGTCAAATCTAAGTTTATTTCATTTGCTGACGATACTACTGTCTTCCTCTAAAATAGGGATTTAAGCGATATTGTTACTGAAGTTACTTGTGAGTTTTCTCATATCTCAAACTGGTTTAGATCAAACAAATTATCTCTGAATATCTTAAAAACCAAAGTAATGATTTTTGATAATAAGGTTACTGATTTAAGCAAAATTACTGCATTACTCGATGGTCATCTTATAACTGCTTCACCTTATACAAAATTCTTAGGAATTACTATAGATGAAAATCTAAATTGGAAGGAACATATCTCTGAGGTCAGCAAAAAGGTTTCTAAATCTGATGGTGTAATCAACAGACTACAGGAATTTCTTCCCAGGGATGCACTTTTTACTCTTTATAATGCGCTTGTCCTTCCCCATTTCAACTACAGTCTTCTTGTTTGTGATAATACACACACCTGCCTACTCAGTAATCTATTTCAGCTTCAAAAGCGTGTTATTCGCAATATAAGTCATGTGAATTAAAGATCACACACTGATCCTTTATTCATACACATACACTCTCATTGTACAATTTGTATAAGTATCAGCGGCTAGGAATTTTTCTTTACAAATTTCACCATTCACTTCTTTATTCAGCTTTCGACGACTTTTACACCTACAACACAAGCTATCACACCTATAATACTCGTTCTAAAGAATTTTTGCACCATCCTTACTCTAGAACAAGTCTAAACTCTTCTCAAATACGAAACACAAGTGCTTATTTCTGGAATTCCCTTAGCAATGACATTAGACGTTCTCCATCACTAAACGTATTCAAACAAAGGTTAAAGCATTTCCTTCTGAACAGCAAACAAACTTAGCTAATGACGCAGATTTTCTTTTTCTTTTTAAGTTTCTTCGTTCTTTTCTAACTCCATCTTTCTTCCTGAACACTCGTCTGATTCTTGTATTGCTTTGTTTGTGTATTTAAGGGACCAGACGAGAAAAGTTTAAACTCATTTCTGGTTCCTCTACTTCCATCTTTTGATATACTAATTTTCTGTTAATTGTTATTCATTTTCTGCAATTGCATGTATAATATTATTGATATAATGTAACAAACTGTTTGCATATGGAAAGTAGAAAAATAAACTTGAAATTTGATATCAGAGTTTTTCAATATAATGTTAAACTTTTTCGGAACATTCTTCAAATGTAGCATGAAATTACGTAAATGATCAATCAAATATTCATTTTGCAAGGGGATGTGGAGCTTTCCGTTTGGACGACGGTGTGAAATGTTCAGGGCTCCAGATAATAAGAACTTTCTACGGCTATGAAAATAGCCACTATTTTTAATGTCGTGTTCAATTTTCTTCAAAACATTAAGGGAACAAAGCGTAGGTGACCCCTAAAATGGTGTAGTATCTACATCAATGTGTACTTCGTCGGCACTCAATACCGAAACTTCTAATTCGCTGCTAGAGTGAGAGGCAAATGGAGCCATCCAAGTTGGGAAAATTTTAAATATCTGGAATTAAAGCTTACAGGTTAAATTTAGGCTCATGAATTTCATGACTTTTTATCACACCTGTTGAGTTTTACTCACACCTTGATGGTGAAGGGTCAAACTAAGAGATTCTGCAAATTTAACACACAACTGGAATGGCAATAATAGGGCAGTTAACGATTTAAACTAATTTATTGAAAATTCGTGACCAGACACTTTTTACATAAGGTAGTAATCATTTGTAACACCTGTTCGAAGACAACCAATGAAAAGATTAAACAAACTTGGTCTACAGGCTCACAACTCCTCTTAAAAAGGGAAATATTGCGTTTGTGAGGCTTTTTATTTAACCCATCCTCTTTTCGATACAATCGGATCCTGTTCGATGAAAGCGAGGTATCTGGGTAAAAACATCTACCCAGTGAGCACTAATTAACAAGTAATTAACCTTTATGTGACAACTAACAAATTTGTTCACCCAAACATTTATGCATGCAAAACCACACCTTCGTCACCCCTGATTTGAAATCCACCAATCAGATCCTTTTATCACGATACGTCAGACAATAACAGACACATACAGCATGTACAAAGTGTTCGTAAATTACGAATTACTGACAAATCTTACTACACTGTCTGTACTGGACTATCACTAGGGGGTTTCATCACCTCCCTGGTATACTATTCACAAAGTTAAGTTACTGTCATTCCAATTGTAGGCTAGCCTTTGGTCCTTAGCAGGTTGCTTCGCTTTCAAAACAGTAAGATGTTAAGAGATCTTTGGAGATTAACTGCTACTATCGGTGTAGGACCTACTAGAAAACGAAAATTTTACGAACCTGTGATGCCACGTAGCAAAAACATTATGTTCAAGTCTCCAGCAGATTAAGTACAACGAATTAGTTCTGTCCTCTCACTAATGCACACTGTGTGAGACGTGAATAGTATGGTGAACCAGGGAGGTGATAAGACCAGGGTGATGGCACTGCATCTCCCTGGGTAAGTTGCAATTTCCTAGAGTACAGCACAGGCGGTATGGAAACTGCTGTGGTAGCTTGTTGTGAGCATGAAGCACAGGGTTAGTAAGGTCACGTATTGCGTAATGAGTGTTAATATGACCCCATGTAACCGCTCTTACTAAATGAATATGCAGCAATACAAAGCGTTGCAATGTGGGCGAGGCTTATCGTTTGATAGTGAGCCGGTTCGATGACGAAATTGTTGCTTCCTTTTTCCCATATTTTGTGAGATGAGTGTTGAGCTGCTGCAAGTTATTTGTGTTTCACGTTTGGAGAGGGGAAGAGACCACAATGGGATAACATTGGTGTTATTTTGTGATATCTTTTCAAACGCTGTATTTCCCTTTAAGAACAGTTGTTATGATCAAGGACTCAGTTCTATATATAGTTATGTATCCTAAAAAGTTTTTTTCTATCAAGGGCTTGGATGAGCATCGCGAATTACAAGCTCTTAAGCCTATCAATTTTTCATATTTTCGGTCAGTGTTGGAAGTGATACATGACCAATAGCCCCAAAGAGAAGCATTGGATGATATGATTGCCTTCCAACTTGTCACACAAAATCAATATTAACGGGATGAGAATCCTTTAAGCACCCGTTCCGCGAAATACAGAGGAATCGCCTCATTTTGTCACTGCACTGATTTGCCACTGTGAGATATATTCAGTCCTGAAAGGATCAGAGGCACTATCTGACGAAAAATTGACTTATCTCAAGTAAGCTGACGGCTTACACGTTGCACCAATCCTCTTAATGGTTTAATGGAGAAGGTAGAATCGCCTACAAGAGTCACAATTTCCACGCACGCTTTTATCAAAGGGTAGTTACGTGTATTAAAATATGTATTATCCCATTATTTTACTTAGAAATGACATGCCCGCGTATAGTTTTGTAATAGTTTCTAAACAACATTGACCTATATTGCTGAGGAGTTCTTCACTGACGTCACAAATAAATGTGAAGTGAGAAAGTTCTGTCATATTGACCTTATGCATACGACGTCATAGAACAGATTATGCTCCCACGGCTAGGGTAAAGCGCGTAGCATTTTAACATACACCGACATAACTGATAATTGTTGTACCGGACGGATACTCGCCTATAACATTTGGCTTACCGTTAGAAGGCTACCTTGTGCGTACAGTATTTGTACCAAAAGTGAATTTTATCTAAAGAGGCTTCATTCCTTTTTCCTCTAGCATAACGTCGCTTGACGTCAACGCATAAAGTCTTTTGCAAGTCAAACTGTGCATGCACAACATGTACCAATATTACTTGTGTACAATATTACTTATTATTTTTATCAAAACGTAAATGTTAAAAACAACTCTAAAATCGCGTTACATCTCTTACTAATTTAAGGCATTGTTGAAATCTCTTGTTCTTGGACTTTACAACGACACAGTCTTTCTGGGTGATTTTTGTGGTCAAAATGGGCAAAGAAATCTTCCCGTCGACTTGCCATTGTGAGTGTTCTATGACCCAATATCACACGTACACGTTTCAGTCTAGTGAAAATATGGATGAACCTAAAACTAATTGCAACAGAAGGTTTTTAGGCTTTGGATCAATATTATGACACCACTGAATATTATATCCAAAATCAGACAAAATCCAACACCAGGAAATAGGTTAATTTCCATAAATTCAAATGGCCGCCATTGACAACTTTTAATGCCCTATATATGAAAAACGGTTGCTCTTATACCCTCAAATTGTATTATAAGTGTATAGAAATATGGTACCAAAGAATCAAAAGACCAGAATAAAAATGTTCTATGAAGTACCTATGAGGTCACGTGACGTCAAAAGGCCTTTATGAATTATACTGCGTCAAAAGTTTTAACATGGCGACATACTAAAGAAATGAATTCGTTCTGTTATAAATTTATTGTCATTAGATACCAGAAGCATGGTACTTAATATAACAGCATATTAAGTAGCAAGAAAGGGTACTTTGTACGTTTTGCTGTTAATATGACGTCATGTTACGTCATCGTGATTTAAACAAAGAATTAACTGCCATTATTTGTATTTTAAAGAGGTTCTTTCAAGTAAGTATAAATGTTAATGTTTGATGATTTTATCGCTATCATTATATAGCAGTTAATGTATTGATTATTTTGGCATATGCATAACAATATTACGTCACCATGATCTACACATATGATGATAATTTCAGAATGGTGAATAGTTGTTCCCTCTATTCACATTCTGGGACGAAGCCTGAGTTCGAAATAAGGGGACAAAATTTTGAATAAGTACCGACAAGCACTTTACTACTGCGAGAGATGTGTTAAGGATCATCCATGTAGCTTAGTGTGGAAATTTATTTTAGACATAATAATTTATGACAAGATCAACATGCTTGGATATTGAGAGTGCATACTCAGCCTTATCGGGGCGAAAACAAACTTTAGCTGCAGCTTTTGCTCAAATTTCGCGTTTTAAGGACAGAGATTGTGTTATAATGTTTCATGTTGAACACATTATATCCAACACAGTGACGTTCTCGATAAAAGAAGTTTGGGTATGTGGGGAACTGATTTGTGAGAACGGAAGGCATGTTCGGGTGTACAAGGGAGTCTCACTTAACGCTGCCCTAGTACAGTGTGAAATCTGGAAGCATTGAATAACCTTGAATTCTCCTCTTCGTATTCTCCGGATAAAAGTTTACTTGCTGAAAAAGGCTCTAGGAGGTTGTCATCAGATTTCTTCCATTTCCTTTCATAATGAAGAAAAACAAATGGTAAAATACTTTTTTGTTATTCACCAAATGTATATGCACTGACCTGAGAAATCACTTATGTTTAGGTGAGATCAAGATATTTGTTCTTAGTGTTATGATAATTCAACAAGATAAAGGTATAAAGATATTTCAGAATTGTTGCTTGAGGGCACAGTTCTTTCAGACGGGTCATTTCTTATCCCTACCAGATGTATGTAGGAATTTAGGCTAAAAATCGTGATGGCTGATAGCCATACCAATATATATGCTGAGTATAGATATATGTGTAGGAAGTTCAATGCCTGTAAAGGAAGCAATTATTACTTGTTGTGCATAATTTCATGCCTAAAACAGCATTTTTAACTATAGAAACTTTATATTGAAGGTAACAAAGGTACTCAGGTAGAAACTAAAACATTACGATATGTCGGCGAGGGGATTTCCATGATATCAGTCTTATATTCTTTGTAGAACTGCAACAGTTCGGTGTGACAGTTTAGGGCATCTAGTATGAAATGAATAAAGAGGTATAATATTAAAATTATGCCTTCCTTCAAAACGTTTGGGTAATTTCACTAGTTTGTATAAATTTTAAGTGATGTGAACTTCTCTTTTGAAATTTGTATACAAACTTCATCAGTCGGCTAGTTCAAATTGATATCATGAACTAATGTGTAGTTTCTTCTCCAACGGTTATGGAGAAATATATTTAAGTACTTTGACCGATTTTTCTCTCCTTAACAAGAATGGATTGTACTTTTCAGCAAAATGTTCAAACAGAATCACATGTATAATTAGAATGGCAAGAAAGGATGTATATATGGGAAATGATCAATTACCTTGTATTGTACATTGAAGGAAAACAAAATATCAATGCCATGCGTAACCCGCCCGAAAAAAAATTCCGATGGAGTGTATTTTGTGTATTGTGCATGTAGTGCCATCTAATACAGATAAAACATTGAAGTCTATACACTCTTAAACGACATTAATTTCGAAATTAATAAAAGGAGGGGATCGCGATTTGTCGTTTATCCACGGCTGTGCCGCTTGTGTAAATAACCCTTAAAAGTGACGTATTGTCAGACTAGACTGCTACAAAATTTTGTACAGGATAATAATCGGCACAGGTCTTGCTATCTGATACAATTTCTGTATGGTTGAAATTTTGACTATACTCTTCGTAAAGCGCATCTATTTTTGTGATTCTGGAAGGTACAGCCTTATTTTTCAGTCAGACGCCCTGAGACATACAATACCATAAATTCCCACAATTTGCTGGTGATTCAAGAATCTTTCAAAAAATTAATGTAAATTAGGCAGTCCGGGGTTTAAAAACTGTGAGCATGAATTTAGTATACGTAGGCGTGTGAACTCAATATCCTTGCCTCATAGGACTGTATGAATACCCCATAGGTACCAGAATGCCGACTATGACGGCTTTTCGGCCCACTTCGCTCGCCAAAAAGTTCGGTATTTTTCAAAGAAGATTTAAAATTTTGGGCTTCTAAGAAAAATGATTTTAAAAATTGGGGTTTCAGTGAGGAAAACTGGCACATTCTGGCGTTTTACTGAAATACTTACCCTACTGTAGAGCAATGTCAAGTAAATCGACTGGTAAATTGTATTTAAACTATTACGGCTCACTGTAGAAACAAAAAAAATCCCCAATGGGAGGGACAGACTTCCCCGACAGGGGTTCATGGCCTCCTGCCCCCAACTGGCTCTACCCATGGCGAAATGTTTGATTTATCTCCACTTAGTTGTCATTGTAGACGTAATTCCACGAAGGTAAACCCGGCCTTTTGCAGCTGGAAATCGAATTGCAATCCATGTATAAATCTATATAAATTGTTCATTGCATAGATGGAGTCACTGCAACCTCGTAACGTCATAAATGACGTCATATTACATTTTAAATGAAACTGATTTCTTTTTTAATAGGCCTAGTATCCACTCACAATTAATATACGGGGGGGGGTAAAACATTTTCCTTCAATTATTCAAGTATGATGCTATTTTAAATGCAGTGACGTAATAAAACGTCAAATTGACCTTATGACGTCATAATGACGTCATTAAGCAATTTTAACCAGGTCATGTGATTCTCTGGTACCAAATTTTTATGCACTCATAATACATGTTGGTGGGGTATTAGCAACCGTTTTTGACGTAGGGCCTATGGGTCTTTAAAGTTGTCACTGGCGGGCATTTTGAATTTATGCAAATTACTCTATTTCTTGTCAGATTTTGTCTGATTTTGTATATAATGTTCAATGGGGCCAATCTAATAATTTAAAGCCAAAAAACCTTCTGTTGCAATTAGTTCTATGTTCCCCTAATTTTGGCTTAATTTGACTCAACTATTTGTACGATCAATGCCAATAGTTTAGTCACAGGGAGCTCACTGAAGATGTGAGGTTAGGAAAAACTTTGCTCAACAAGTAACTGGAGAATAAAATGAATACCGGGATGTGTCACGGTGATTTCCAAGAACACATGAGTTCAGTAACTTGATGCCTTAGATAAGTTTAACTGGGCTTTTCCCTTGTTTCGAGCTGTGTTTGTTTTCTTTCTAAACATTTTAAGCATTGTCCGTGAAATATGTGTACACAGTACACGTAGGCTACGTAGTTCGTAATGTGAGTCCAGTACATATGACGTCCAACATGGCGGTACAAGGTAAACCGGGAACATGACCTCATGTGAAGAACGTCGTGTATATTGACACTGACGTGAAATTCCGCTACACTGAGTATGCTATAGGCATTACATTGCCAGGATTGTGGGCAAGCTGGCAAGTCACGCAATACAGTTGTATGACACATGGAAATACACAAAGGCCTCCAGACGTCCATGGCATTTGCGGGACTATGTTACAAAGCTAGAATTAACATCATTTCTAACACCACTCTTCTGTTTACAAGTTCGTGCAACCACTAACAAGTTCAAATTAATGGAATTAAGAATAAAGAACAACAATACCTGTAGCGCCACAAGCCGCTATACGTCTTTGAGAATCGTAACTCAGAATCAGTTACCCTTTGATATATGGGTGAGGCACCTTTTACCTACGAGGGACCATTTTGATAGCCATGGTAAAACTCCTTGTAGGTGCTGGGGGCAACGAACATCGCTCCCCGCAAAGAATTTGGACCCAGTCGTCCCAAGGCGGTTTCTTTTGGGCTTCGGGGAAGCATCCTCAAACGCTCTGGAGTATAACTACCAATATGTAATAATCCAACTGAAGCATTTCATGCTCTTTAGATGACAACGGACTTGTAAGAATAACCGGACAACAAACATCACATCTTTATTATTCAAATGGAAGTCTTTTTCTTAGCCGCAGCTTTGTTTAAGTTATCCAGGGCATCTACAACAGCAAGTTCAGTTGAACGACTAGGATGGAAGCCGTACTGGCAGGTTGAAAGTGTACTATGCTTAGGAACAAAAATAAGTAGATTCTATTGTACATGATTCTTTCTAAGATCTTTGACAAACAGGGGAGAACTGAAACAGGATGGTAATTTACAAGCTTTTGTTTGTTACCTTTTTTGACGGCAGGGATTAATCTAGCTAATTTCATTGTCTGAAAACACCCTGAGACAATATTAAAAATATATGTAAGAGGCTCAGCTATTTAGTGAAATACCCGACAAACAGTGTCTGATCTCAAACCGTCGTAACCAGCAGCTCCCTGGGGTTTAAACACTCATGTGTAACCGTCAGGAATTCATTTAAGGCAACCGGTGAGAGGTATGCTGATTCTACATTTTGCTGATTGAGAACGTTATGACGAATTTTAGCTGCACAGTTTGGAACTTTCCGTTCAATCCTAGGACCGAGGCGTTCCAGGAGCACCAGGAACAAGATCGGGTCAATCAGCAGGAAGTTCTGGAATTCAAACTTATCCTCCCGCGCCAGTATCAACGCTTCATAGAGGCCATGCTCCGGCTGCAGGAGTCACGTCTCCATTTATATCTTTCGTTTGGATTGGCGCCTGCGTTGCTCCTCCTCTAGCCTACGCCGTCGTCTTTGGATGAGCAAAGTGACCGCCATAACGACCGTGACTACAGTCACGGCCCGATTTTAGCATGAGCAAGCGGGACACGTGCCCGGGACCCCGACAAAATAACATTATTGTATTTTTGGGTAGTCTGTGGAGATAATCTGTGATAATTTTCGTTTTGTAGGCTTACATGTACGTAAGAAGGAAATCTATGGAGTTCATTTTCTAGTAAGGGAGTGTCCAGAAGCTTTGCCCTCTTTTCTTGACTTGCGTCAGTGTTGTAGTCTTGTGGAGAATCATAGTCGAAGGGACCCCTCACATTAGTTTGTGCCCAGGGCCCATAAAGGTATATCCGGCTCTGACTACAGTAACCTGTACTGCAGGTCAGCGGTGAGCTGCCGTTCTGACATGTTGCTGTCGGTGTAGTGATTTGTGGTACACCAAAGAGTACTCCAGTTTTGACCGGTTGAAGGGCCTGTTCCGCAGTGAAGGTATCGAGAACGTATACATCGTGCTGTGGTCTCGTTAAGGTCTCAGGGAGCGAACAAAGCTTGTAATAAGGTCATGTTAATATCGTTTAAAGGTTGTGCTGTCGCGCAGTCTAAACGTGCATATACCGTGCTAGCCTCGAATAAAGTTCGTACTATATTCTTGGAGACCTCGTGCCTTACTCGTGGCACACCTTGAGATGTACAAGATTTTCTTGGTGACTACGATCAGTCAGAGCTCGTTTTATATCGTTTTATATGTTCAACATTGCGAAAGTGTGCTAGTAGCATTAAACGTGCATTTTTTCAGCGCGATTCGCGCAAACCTATTACTGTTAATTTGGGCATCGTTAGCCCACTCCTTCAGGCCAGGCATATCAGCATTTCCGAATACGGATCACTGCTCATGAATTTTGCAACATATAAACAAAGAACGTAACCAATTAAGGAACCAAATCGGCCACCTTGAGATTACGTAGAACCTTGTTTTTGACTTATTATCGTCGATTTTAACAATTTGTACTGCTTGTCCTTGAATGGGAAGGAAAAGAATTCCATTGTCACCTATCCTCTGGTAGGCTACCTAATTTTCAAGACTTTTGGAAATACCAATGACTGGCAACATTGTTCCGTACAACTACGTGTTATGGCTGTTAGCTAGTTTTAGAACACACACACGTGCACACGCACACGAAGTTCACGGCATACACACTGTAAAAATGTCTGCAGACTGCTGAAGAATTACAACATAAAAATAAATACAAAGAGGAAACGGAGAAAGTTCTCTTAATTTTGGGTAACAAATTGACAGCACTTTTCCCGTTTTCTTTATGTATTTCTGTATTTTTTGTTTTGAAAAACTACAGAAATTTTTACATTGTAGAGAGCAAGAAATCTTAACAGACAACCGAGTAAGTGAAAGAACTTGCGTGACGTCAATTAGCCTTTGCAGGTGTCAGATATGCAATCTGTTGTTATTGTCGCCGGTCAAAAGTCACGTGGTTTAAGGTTAAATGAATACTAAAAGGGCAATAATACGTCCAATTCCTTCTAAATATTTCGACAGATTTTCTTCAAACTCGATGAGAAAGACCAAAGGGTAACAAATCTTGCAGACTCTGGAAACAAAACTCAATGGTTGAAGGTCAAATGTCAAGCTTGTTAAATTGATTGCTAATAAAAGAGAAGGAAAATAATTTCAGGCATGGAAACTTTACAGATATAATAAGGTGGTAAAGTGCTTTCAAAATACAGCGGTTGCCATTTCTTAGTGAGGTCAAATGTTACATGCTTCAAGGTCACACGTAGGCCTTTACTGTGATGTGAATGTTTTATATAAAGCTTCTGCTAACGTTCTCCTGCTTTGTCATGCTATGAATTCAAGGAAAAAATTGAATTGACGTGGAACCCACACATACTAGCATGTAAGCATGATTATATTCTCACTCTGTAAAGTTGAATTGAGACAAATGAAATTTGACAAAATTGAACGAGACAACATTGTAAAATGAGACAAAGAAATAAAAGGAGCAACAAATTAAAAACGAACAGACTAAAATGGGGCACAAAAATAAGTTTCTTTGTAGAGTTTCATTCAAAAACCTCATCGTTCTAAGCATCTCTAAAAGAGGAATGCCATTGCACAGGAGTGGAAGATATTTCAGGAAATACAAGCTATGTTTTCTAGGAATGATAAAAGTTTTGAGCAGTGTCGAAAATATTTCTCATGAATAATTCATTGCAGAATGTTTTTTTTTCTCTCTTTCTACTCATTAAAGTAAATCCAACAATTAGAACGATGTCTGTTCCAGAACGGCGGAAAGATTTGCCCTGTCCACTACAATCATCATGTGGATTAGATGATATCTCTGAACTCGACCTTCGCCAACTTAAACACAATGTCGACACAGATGAGAATGAAAATACAGTAGTTGAAACGGCTGTGTATCGAGTTTTTTTTTTTTTTAATTCCCTTGCGGAAGATTTTACAATCAAGGAAGAGCCAGTTCCACTGGAGCACTCATATACTTAAAGGTATCAAAAGAACATATCAGCAGGAACTTTCGAGGTAATATTGACGCAGAAATCGGTTATAATTTACACCTTTCATATGTGGATCATCGTCGAAGATTCCACTGAATCTATTTTGCGAAAGTTGATAGCTAAGAAACATAATCACCCTGCGCATGCTTTCTACATGGACGTCACTGGGGCGTACTTTTTCTCGATGTTAGGGCCCCGTTGGCGCAACAGAGCATTATCACTTTACGAATCAGCATTGCAAAGTTTTCCCGATAACTGTGAATGGTTGTTCGGAAAAGCGCCAATGTTAGGGAGGGAAGCGCGTCAGACTGGATTTGTTAAGGGGTGGACAAACAAACACGTTCATGAAACTTTTAGAAAGAAAACGAACGTCTTGCAACGAATATTGGATCTTGACAGCGACTTTAATCTAGCTAGGGCCTTCTATGGGCAAGCTCTACATGCCATCAGAGAAGAGGGGGCAGAAATCGAGATAACCCGAGCTTTACACAAAGACCCCAGAAGCCGAACTATTGCAATGATAGCTGTCAGATTTTACAGAAGAAATAATCAATTCAATAAGGCGGAAATGATTTTCAAAAGTTTACTAGAGACTTACAATACAGCAGAAATACATTTCCAACTAGGATACCTTTACAGCTTCCAAGCACGTCTTGTTGATATTTCCGTAAGACCCAATTTGTGGAACGTGGCATTGAGCCATTTTAATAGCGGTGCGGAATTGGATGTTTGTCATTACGCTTGTTACACAAGGAGGGCGGAAATGTACGCCTTGTTAGGAGAAAAGAAGAAAGCATGTGCACTGTTCAAAGAACTTTTCGATCACATTTATAAAGATTCTCCCCAACTTTTCAAAAATAAAATGTTGAGTATAGAAAACGCTCTAGAAATGCGTTTACCTGAGCACCTACAGGTATTTTCTACAAATGAGGTTGTTAAATATTCGCATAGATATATTGCTCTGGCAACAGAGGACGACAGGACGGCGATGAACAATGAACTGGATGGTGTTACTGAAAAGGTCGAAAAACGTTTGCGTATGTTACGCAATATTAGTTGCAATATCGATGGTGAAAAGAATGGTCGTCTTTTGGCAAGATTAAAATTAGCAGACTGCTATCGACGCTTGCAAAGATTTAAAGATTCTGAACAACATTACGTTTCTTTGCTGGAAGAAAATGAAACAGATATAGACAAAGCAGAGATTGTACGGGGTTTGGGAAAATGTTATCATAGCCAAGGGTACGAATATTATGATAAGACATTTATTATGGCTTCGAAGCTTGAAAGAATGGATCAAATAGAATACCGTGCTGATGAGCTGTACGCTAATGTTTACTTGAGTAAAGCTCGATGTGAGTTGGCCAGTTTAACTGATGTTCGTTCTGACAAAATTCCCCTTATATCAGATGTGTTGGAACATTTGGAAAACGCCATCGAAATGGGCAGTCTGGAAGCATGCTACTTGTTCCTTTCAAATGTACATGATCTCCACAAAAAATATTTCTCCTTGCAGTTGGGGTTTCCTGAGATTCTTGCGAAGATTCGAGCTGTATGTGAAAATGGCCGTTTGCGTTCTTTCATACTCATTTCAGATTGAAAATGGAGTCAGAGGTAATTTACGATGAAGAGGCAAAGAGAAATGAAACTTTATTAGGCGTGAATAAACATGTCAAGTCTGACATACTCATCAATAACGGCTCATCTAATGAAGAAATTTGTATTGAGTATAAACAGCTTGAAGCACTTCGAAGAACTCGTCTGGACTTCGAGTATGAGCTCCTGAGAAGAAAAGAAGGCGAAAATTGGAATGTCTCTTGTAAAAGCAAGCTGATTGAAGTTCTCCGAATTGCAAAAGAAATATTGGATCATATTTAACATGAATACCAGGTAAACAAAGAATATTGAAAAATTTTCTATAAGTATATACATTTTACTCCCTGTTCTAATACAATTGTTGTTAGATTATCATAATGTTGGATTATCTTTTCAGAAAGCAAATTTTTAAATCGATAAAAAGTATACTTTTGGCCTCACTTGCGCTCGTATAAAACGAAAGTAAAACCTCACACCAACGAAGTTTGATTTCTCTCCCCACATTTGCTTACATCAACCTTTGTCGATTTACAAGACGAAATTCTCAGTTTCCCGGTGCTAACATGACCCATCAAATTGTTAGGAGGTTCTTCCATGGTCGTTTTGGAAAGGTAAAAGAAATATTCTTATATATTCTTATATATTATTATATTATATTGATATTTGCCGAGACTGAGGCCCTTTCTTTACTTTTTTTTCACATCTGGATGCCACATTAAAAGGATGAAACATGCATTTAAAATTGTTTTCCTTCTACAGGAGGCAATAAACACTTTCATCTAATCGAATCTTTAGAATCTTTTCTTGGGCACTAAGTTATGATTAAAGGTCTGTGGACATGTAATAAATTCAGTTGTTCTACTCAACAAAGCTAGATGAAGATCCGCTGATCAAAAATCTGTTGGAATTATTTGAATGTCTTTTACCATTCTCAAGATAATCCTCTTCAAAGTTTGACCATTTGCGGGAATTTTTCATTAGCTATGCATAAATATGATGTGGAGTGTTGCACAGTGTCTGTATTTCTTTTGTTATTCTTTTATAAATTATCTTTTAATTAATTAATAGCTAGTTTCTAGTTTGTTGTTTAATGTGGATGTTTTCAAAGAACTAAATAGCTACTTCCAAAACTAACCCCTCCTGGCATCCCAAAATCATAGCTGTCCTTGGAATGAATGTTGAACTAACAAAGGATAACAATACAGCCAGTTGACAGGTCCCTCTCTGTACGTCACAAATTTGCATAAGTAGCTAATGTTTATTCATGATGTACGTAAAACAACAGTAGTTGTCTTGTAAAATGGTCAATATTTGATGGATTTTAATGGGAATTGCGGCTATGTTTATCATTTTTAATGCTTTTTACACCAAATAGGAAAGCATTACATTTACGTGTCTATAGACCTTTAAAGCAAGTATGTGCAATCTGCTCAATTTTTGCATCGGGGGATTGTGTGTTTAGCGCGAACTGTTTATCAGTTTATACCCCTACTAAACTGTGCCTATGGAATTCCATTAGCTTACATCATTCGAGGTTTCGAGGTTTTACTGCAGACCTCTATTTTAAGAGCCCGTCTGTTAGAAAATGCTAACTCAGTTTGTTTATGCATTTCAGGGGTTTCCAACCTTTATTTTCTACTGGGGTACCATTTTACATTTTCGTGGTGCCACCAAGTACCACTGTAACATTCAATTATGAAATTGTTTTTGCCTTTACACCGATATCAAAGAGCAGTCAGTGTACAGTTGATTGAGGGATGCATGTGGGAGAATAAAAAAATACATTAAAAAAAGATTTAGCACGCTGTGTACCACGCTGTGTACAACCAAGAAAGTCTTAATGTATCACTGGTGGTACGCGTATTACAGGTTGAGAACCACAGATGTATTTGATCAAAGTTTAACGAAAAACACAACTTTCATGTTTACTTGCAATATCACAGCAATCCTAATGAGTGCAGAATTTCTGTGAAATGGAAATTTTCTCTTAAAATTGCATCAAAAATACAAAAATCATCTGTAAAAATTCCTTTGTTCTTTTGGACATGCTTTTTAAGAACTTCGCTCTATATCAAATGGAAAAATTGTTCGAAGAGCCCGAGTGCTTGCCACGTGCTCCCTATTTTCCGCCAAAGTGATGTCGCATTACGTCAATGCATAAGGTCTATACAAAACTGCAACATATGTACTTTGCCAGAGGTGATCCTGGGTGGATGGAATGTGTGGATCATAACCTCCTTAATAAATATGGACATTGTTTTGTCTTTCAATACATCAGTTGTTTTCTTTTATATTCATACATTTAACTTGGTTACATTTAGTATTGTTGAGAAGATGTCATTATCTTAATCTCTGGCAAACAAACATAAATTAGGAATACCTTGTCAAACAGTTAACAAAAATTCCGACTTATTACAACCAGCATGAAAGCAAAGCCTCAGAGTCACATGTGTACGCGTTTACCTGTTTTAAGTTAACAGAGAGTGTGATTGTTATAGTGAATGTGGAAATGTATCGTACATAATGCTCTTATCCATGTGTGCTTTAGTTTAATCTCAGTAATAGAGTCAACTTAAGTACATTTTCGATTGATTCATTACGTTATGCCCTCAAGCCCAAAGCCCTCATTTTGCCGTCCTTACGCAAAACGCTACAAATTTTACGTATAAGAGCAAAAACCAATCATCCGTTAAAATCAAAGAGATCCCCGCGGCACAGCACAGATTTTAACACTGACACTGCTAGCTAAAATTTCTACAAAACGAAAAGAACACAGCAAAAGCACAATTATCAGGGGAAATCGAAAAAGGTATGCCCCATCTGCTGTTTATCGCATAACCCTAAGGAACGTCTTGCATATGGAGACATATGCAAAAACGGAATTATTTAGCCAAAATGTGCAGATCAAAGCCTAGAGCAAGTATGTGTCAAAACCAACACATCAGGTTCAGGCAGCTTCACAAGGAAATTTAGATTATCCTGAGAATTACGATTTTGACCTGGACACAGTTGACACCACACACAACCTGCATAACTATGGTTAGTCAGGTGGCTTAGCAACAATTTTCAGGAATAACATTACCGGACGGACAAAAGTACCAAATTCGGCATGGAGTTTCTTTTCGACCTATCTATTGATTTTACCCTTGGAACCCACTTGATCAGCTCCGATTTTCCAAGATGGCGGCCAAAATCCAAGATGGCCGCCAGAAAAAAGGAATTTCATGTATCTGCCTGTAAAAGTCGGAGATGACCAAATGAAGGATCAATTCAAGTGTTTCAGGGGTCACTGAAACAGATGCTGGTCATGGCATGTTGCTCGGGTAAGCCACTTCCAAGATGGCGGCTAGAATCCAAGATGGCTGCCTGGAAAAGGGCTATTTCATATTAGGCCATGGGCCACAGGCACTTCACGGGCACCCACCCCCTCACAACTCTCCGACCCAATACATTTTGGAAACTGTAGGGTCCCCTAAACACGAAATCAAGTGGTAACAGTAAAATATTGGGTCTCACTCATTCAAAATGGCCACCAAACACAAAATGGCGGCAAAAATTATGAATATTTTGTATCAAATAATAATAAAGAAAATATTCTTAAAAAATATTTTTGTGGCATCAACTCTTCACATTTTATCATATTTTATGACAATAATTCCAAAATTAATTTTTTGGACTGTATTGGCGAGATTCAGGTTAACCAAGATGGCGGAAACAACGAAATGTAACGATCACAATGTATAAAAATAATATGAGAAATAATCATTAAAAATACTTTGACACAGTTGCTCTTAATATTTGGCCATACTTCATGACAAATAATCCCAATTGATTTTTTAAAGTATTTCTCTTGGATTCAGGTCAACCAATATGGCGGAAAAAGCAAAATTGCCGCCAGTGCAACAATTATGTCCATATATTATAATTATAGGAAAAATAATCATTAAAAATACTTTTGACACAGGTAGACCTAATCTGTGTCCATATTATATTGTATACATTCTAAAAGTAATTTTCCAGACATTTCTTGCAACATCTGGGTCAATCAAGATGGCGGAAACAACAAAATAGCTGCTAATATGAAAATTTCAATAAATTATAATAGGAAAAATAATCCTTAAAAAATATATTTGTGACAGTTGCTCTTTATATTTGGCCATATTTTGAGCCATATATATCAAACA
>WURT03652462.1:0-18931 GCA_009936505.3 Holothuria glaberrima
CAACGGCAGAAGGTTCCATTTTTAAAGTCTTTGGTATGACTCGACCTGGGAATCGAACCCGGGCCTCCCGCGTGAGATGCGGATGCTCTAACCACTAGACCAAATACGCGGTCTCCTTAAGTAACTATAATGGAAGGTTATTCTATTGCAGTTTGCTCGTTTTGTGGGTGGGAAGATGGATGATAGTGGCGGCATGGAACTTTAAAAGCAGTATGCTAC
Organism: Holothuria glaberrima; assembly: GCA_009936505.3. Classification (NCBI taxonomy): domain Eukaryota; kingdom Metazoa; phylum Echinodermata; class Holothuroidea; order Aspidochirotida; family Holothuriidae; genus Holothuria; species Holothuria glaberrima. The sequence goes on from WURT03652462.1 coordinate 220, forward strand.
TCAAGGTGTCCTACACCGAGAATTATTACAGATAGCCCAAATTCACACGCTAAATATAGCATTTTTAGGGGTCTTTCCTTTTGCATTGCAAACGTTTCATATTTGTTTCAATTATCATCAATTGTCGAGTGGGTCAGTATGTACTTCAGTGAACAGCAAGGCAAGAATTACATTTGAGTTTGAACTGGTTGGACAGCTTTGATCTACCGACCCCATACCCTCCCCCTTCACCGTAACTGAAGAAGATATGGGGGTCCTCACCAAGAAAAGTTTATAATTCAATCAGGGAGGTGTTACTTCAATACTCCTGTTTGATGCGATTTCCTGGCAGCTATCAGGTGAAATAATTCACAACTTTGTGGTGAATCTAAAGAGGGAATGTTACACCAGGGAGTCCAAATAACAACTCTCTGGTTACACCTACCCGACTTGTTAACTCGAGTCATTTTATTGCATACTTATTTGAAAGTTCATCTACAGTAAAATACTTGGTATCATTTTTAGCCCCGTTTAAATTTAGTATGAACTTATTTTTCAAATGCCCCCACTGTCGTCCCTTGGCTCTTATCCCCCCCCCCCCAAGTTGTGTAAAAAAGCTCTCAGGAGACGATACCGCCTGTTGGGAACAACTGATCTGTGGGTACGGGAAAGAGTACAAAACCCATCGACACATACTTCTAGTCATTTTTTGCTTGATGAAGTTAATCTTTCAAAATTCATTGATCAAACTTTGTGCGATCATTTCTTCCTTATACATATTAAATTTTGAAAACCAACAGGACCAGGGAAGTATTTACGTAGCTGGAAATCATTAAAGTGTACCTTAAGTCTAAATGTTTAAATATATAAATTCTACGAGGCTTGTAAAATGCATCCAAATGGTCCAACTCCCATCTTTACAGGACATTTCTGAGCTGATATTTAAAATGTTGAAGGTTATTCACTCATTTTAAAATGGTAGGTTGCGCAATAACTTATGATGTCATTCTTGTACCACTCAAATTACCGTCTATTTGTTTCTTCGTTTTTTGTCGGAAGCCACTGCACCTTGCGTGATATCTTTTATACTTCCATTTTTATATGTCTTCACTTATATATATATATATATATATATGTGTGTGTGTGTAAGTATATATATATATATATGTATACGGTAACGGAACAACTGTAAAATAACAGTGCTACAGAATTGTATGACTGGGTCTGGGAAGAGATACTAAATAGCAGAAAGCTTGAAATTCGGTAAATAAAACAGCCAAAAAAATGTGTTGCAGAGTTTTCGAGCAATACTAGCTCTTTTTCAGTGCATGCGATTAGAGAGTGACAAGGAGTTTGAAAATTAGGAAGCTTTTCAAAATTCAAAGGCAGAGACAATGGTCCCATCCATGTGGTAACAAAATAATCCTTTTCAAAGCAATTAAGCAAACACATATCTATATATATATATACATATCTATATATATATATACATATCTATATCTATATATATATATATATAAATATTCACTACGTTCCTTGTGTTGTTCGTCGACCAATTGGTGTTTCTCTCAATGATAACAGCTGTAATGTCGATCAGTGACACGGCAGAGATTGATTACTCCTTGCTGTCTTCTCCAATCTTCAACTCATCACTTACTACTTCAAACAAGGTATGATAAACAACATAAGGGGCAGCGGAAAAGAGAAGGGGGAGTCAGGCCTTTACCCCATCCTCAGAGTTCTACTTTACGCTTACATCGATGGTAATTGTTTTGACAATCAAGTAATTGGCAGCCTGCTGCTTTATTTTAATAGTCCGGGGCCCGTTCGCCAATCATTTTTCAAACCCAGATTCCCGACGCCATGAATTAGTGTAACAAATCATAATTCTAATAACACACCGAATCATCCAATGTACTGACTTTCTTTATCTTACACAAAAAGTGACATTTTTCTCCTAAAGTAAACGTAAATATGATTTAACTTTCTAGCAGCTCCGCAATGACTGTGCTAGGACCAGGTTTCGGATGAGGGTTGCAGGCACGGATCCCGGTGGGGCGCATCCGGCGCACGCCCCCTTTTTTTCGGTGACCAAATATTTTTTGACCAACGATTTTTTTTTTTTTGCCTTAGCAAATGAGCAAATAGATATGGAAAATATGCTTCCCAGATGCTGGGAAATCGCATAATTCCAATTTTCTTGGGGAGGACCCACAAACCCCCCACCGTGGCTTCGCGCCTTCAGCGTTCGCTCGTCGGCCTTCGGCCGACGGTTTGTGCGCCCCCTTCTCAAAATCCTGGATCGGCGCCTGGGTTGGGAGTTGCCAAAGGAAAGTGTCATTCCGGTTATTCTCTGAGGGTAGGGTTTTATTGGAATATTTTCCCCTTTATGATACAGTTAGGACTCGGTGGCAAACCTGAAACGGCAATTATATTGTCACACTTTTTGTATTATCTAAATAGTAAGTTGCTAACCAGGACATCTGGTCAAAACTTCTGTACGTTTTGTCTTTCTAGTATGTTTCAAACGTTTGTATTTTTAAACTACTTTATGGAGGTAAGGCGTTCCATAGAAAAGTTACTGGACTGTCAGACAGTTAGTGTGATGTAACAAAAGAAAAAGTAACGATATCCTGGTGGATCCGCTTGGGAAATTATGCAAAGAACGTTGTATTCCAAGATATACTTTTGAGCAAAATGGGACCTGATATTTGACAATCCCTGCCCGTTACAAGTATTTCGTATTTTTGTGCCATTTATGCTATTGGTCTTGTTATACCCTGTTTGTCTATGGCACGTGAAAGAAGTAAAAAATATTAAACATGGAATATTTTTCATTATTCTTTGAAGGGCGAGGTGTACCAAATCGGACATCATACTGAAGCACCCTTCAGAATACCCATAATTCCGCGTGATGACGATGCGTCCCGGATGGTGTTTATGTGGATGACGGATTTTGTGCCTAACAGTGCGGGTTATGTGCTTCACAAAACCGGTTTTTTCCAATACAACGTCACACAGGACAAGGTTAACAGTTCAATCAGTAATTCCTTATACTGGTCTCTCTTCCTTTCCTTAGCTTAACCTGATTTTTTCCATGGGGAGAATGTGGCGAATGCTAGGGACCATACTATTTCACGGGGGTTTCAAATGAAGAATGAGTATATATTTCCTTCTTAAGTTTTTCATATGGGAAGGGGTCCGGGGGTCGCAAGACATTTGTGGATGGGATTCTTCTACTCAGGTGCGTCCGTGTGGTCAGTCCTATACGTTACACTTATCGTATGAGTAAGATATGATTGATTCCCCGGAGTTACGTCCGAATCTTTCTGCAACTGAAATAAAATATTTAGGCTTTTTAAAAAAGTTCACCTGGGCATAGGCGTAGGGTGTTTAAAGATTGGGGTTAGCGCCCCGCGCTTCGAGAAGTTTTGCATATCCTGAGTCCATAGATACAATTAAGTGAGACAAATTGAGCAAACTATTAAGGAAAATTAGCCTCAAAAAATTACATTTTAACAGAGAGAACAAATGAGGAACTGGCTTCCTTGGATAATGGGTTTGAGGGCGGACGCGTATACTTCTGTCTGATTTTTAATGGTTCCTAATTTAATTAAGCCTTTAGCTCTTTTCGCTTCCTGGTATGCGTATGGTAGGTTCGAACGTTTTGTTAGCCTTGCAAGTAAGATGGAATGCCCACATGGGATGTCCGATTGCCACTTTGAAGCAGTAAACAAATCTTATCGGTTTGTGTGTGTGCGTATGTGTGTTAACCATTTTTGAGGGCCGTGTTTCCCGCAGTTTCCTCTAAGAATGGGGATATCGAGGCAGTGTCATTACCATTTTCAGACCCCCCCCCCTACCATCTCCTATATCTTCACTTTTCTTCCTTTTCTATCATAGATACCACCCGAAATTAAAATCAGCTTAAACACCTCCGATTTTGCCGTGCAGTTTGCTATACCTCAGGTAGGCCTACATGATATTTCATGCATTCATTTTGCACGTTTTATTCGTAATTCAGTCTCTAAATTTGGCATAGGCCTACATAAAAAACAAATCATTTTGACACTAGGGAATTATGATAGCATTGTATATACCATGCGATCTGCGTTTTAGGGAAAACCATAATAACTGGGGAGTTACAATAACAGTTCGACTTTTTGCATGCATTTTTGAGGTAACATACTGCCACAACGGTAAAAAGAGTTAATAAAAAAGCAGGATTTATGGAAGCCGGTAAGGGCCTCACTGGCAAAACCAACATGGTGTTCAAACTATGTTAACTAATCTTAGAACCATTGTTTCATAATTTGTATGGCTAACATTGTCGAACCCTGCCAATGTGTACTCTGAATAGCCAAGACCAATTGTACGATCGTACAATTGTCCTTTTGTTATCGTGAAGTGTCAGTTGCTGGGTTTGTATACCACTCATATAGAATCGAAGCTATCCATGTGATAACATGATTACATTTTTTTCGAACGTTGATTGGTTCCTTATTTTTTTTTTACTCTCCTAGATTTCCAAACTGTACCCGAATATGATGATGCAAGTAAATGTGAACACAACAGCACCACCAAAATTGAGTATCACTTCCGACAAAGTTAGGGCTGCCGTAAATGGAGATATAGCAGCTTACATTATTCAGCCGAACAAGTCACTGACTTACTTGTTCACCCTTGGTGTTGTAAGTATGCTCATTCTTTAATTTTCATTTGTAAGAAGAAAATTTCTAACCGAGCATTATATTTTCTTTCCATACTCTGGTCACCAAAAACGTGGAAAGGGGTTGTTGTTAGGTCTAACTCTAATCCAAATGTAGGGGGAGGTATTTACGAAGAAACAAAAAATAGTGTAGGAGTATATGTGCATTTTGTCCCCAACCTTCAAACAGTCGGACGGGGCTTGCCCCCTGCCTCCTGCCTGTTGAAAAACGATTAAATATGTCAGGATGATCTTTTGGCTTTTCAAAACGGGAAACTTGGGAGATCGTCCTAAAATAACCTTTTCAAAGACTGTAGTAGAATCGCAAGTTTTCAGTACGTGACAGAAGGGACACAAGGATAAATGCACTCTTTTTGGCGCATAGCTGTGCAAGAAGCTGAAGACTTTTGATCTACAAGACTGGGGGTTACTCATCAAACGATTGCTGTCTTGATCCCATCTTCTTCTGTTCATATCAGTAGGGTTCCCTCTTCATTGCGTAATAGGATCAATGGCCTTTTAGTGGAGAAACATATGAATATGAACCAAAACCAGTGTAGCAACTTCTTCTTCACAAATAGTTTTTGAACTATGACAGTGGCGGCATCAGGATTTTCAGAAATGAGGGGGCAAGCAAAAGATTCTGGAGGGGTGAACGCTGTGTGTGACTATTGCTCAGGCCAGTGGCCAGGGGTTCAAGGGGGGGGGGGCGAATCTCCCTTGTAAAACTTTTTTGCCCCAGAGAATTTTCAATTTTCTATTGACTTAATACATTTTTACACATTTGGCCTCCTGAAAATTCCCCCCAGCCATTTGCCCTCTTCAGTAACTTGTTTGGCTACGGGCCTGGTATTGTTCCTATGAGCTTAATAACATGGTACAAAGCGGACTGGGGGAAAGTGGGGTTCAAAGGTCATGAAAAGTCTGGGGCTCCCCACTCTCACCTTGGTGGCGACGTTGACTGTGAACAGCCTAACATCTTCCATCAGTCCGTGAGATATGTGCCCATATTTACTTCAGAAAGAAATACGAACAGTTTAAATGCCAGAATTTTAACATAAGATTTGAAAGATGATAGTGCAAGTTTTGCAGAAATACTGCATTAACATGCATTTTAAACCTGACCTAAAACATTTTTTTTTTCAATTCAAATGACACTTTTAACTATTTCTGTTTGTATGTAATCCAATCAGACTCTTAATGTGAGTGCCTCTATCAGTTTCCGCAAAGCTTACTTAACTTGGAACTCCAGCTATGTAAGGTGGGTTTGTATATTTCATTCTGACATGTTAATTCATAAATCCTTGTTTTGGCTTATAATTTAACAGCAATATAAGTTGCATATTGGGCGTATAGTAAAAATTTCCTTCTACAGCCTCACAAATCTATATAAATTTAAAGTGTACTTGTTAGTGAAGAAGCCTATCGTAGGGAAGCGATAGAGTAATATTGCAGTCATTCCTTTAGAAAGGAGAGATGCAGACCTAGCTGGAACACTTCTCGAGGAAATTTTGAGCTTAATACATAACGTTAGAAGTCATCATGTTTTGCAATTTTAAGCATTCTGTATCAGTGAGTGTCTAATTTCTTTTGAGCCCCACCTCTCGTATTTCATTTCATTCATTTCATTTCCATTATTCATAAGAATACACACCTTTATTGAAATAATAAGTGACAAATTCGGGAAGCCAAACATGAGAAGTCGCAGTGATTCTTTCAAGAAAGGAAATTAATTGAGTTCATTATTCTTGTGAATCAATTAATGTCTTTTTGTTTCATTATGGTTGGTTAACATTCATTATGATTAATTACAATTAATTATAATTAAATTATACAATTAATCATAAATTCCCAACATCAATATTGTAAATGCCATTAATATGTTTATAAGCGTGGAGCACTTGGCAAAACCACCCAGGAAAGCAAATAATGCTGATAATCAGCAACCATATGCCTGTAAACATTTACTCTTAAAGCGAGCGACCTATACTCTAGATTTGTAACTATTTTTCAGTGCTGATCTGAAACTCCTCCACACCGCAATCGATGATTTCAAGGTAAATATAATTTCTAAGTCTTGTCAGATTTTGTAGAAAGTAATATTTTGAAAGGGGAGAAAACGTTTCCAAATCTTCAAAATAGACGAATGAAGAGAAAGGTCTACACTCTATAAATCTAATCGCACCATCATGCTTGACTGTTGAGATGGTTGAGAAGGGAGCTGAGATTATAAAAAAATTGACTTAGTATGGCAAGTCTAGCATGTCTATGTTCTGCTCATTTTCATATATTCTCTTATGCCTTCTCAGAGGTGTGAGAGTCCATACTGATATAATTTAAACAAAAAATACATGTAAAAGCACGTAATTACTATCGGCAAATGGACAAAACACCACTGATGCATACACAGTAGTTGAATCTTAAGAAGGAATCATTATAAGCGGAGTCATCTAACACAAAGGAGACAAAGAAAAGAAAAGAAAGCTTTAGATTAGTTAGCCGATATTTTAAAACAAGTTTGGGACGACTGATTATTTCTTTTAAACATGGCCGTTTCTCTGTTTCTAAGGAAAATACAAGGGATGGGAAAGGAAATGGTCCATCTACCAATCTACATTATCTACGTCTATGGTTATGGCTTTGAATCAAGTTAGAGTTAAATGAGTTAGATGAGGTTTTACGGCCCAGTCTCTAACCAATTGGTTTAAGTCGAGCCGGCCACGGCCTTTTTTCCAGTAGTGGCTCACTGGCTTGTTTTCCCTACTCCATTGCTTATGCTGAGCACCAAGCACAATGGCAGTAGGTTCCATTTTTAAAGTCTTCGGTATGATCCGGCCAGGATCAAGGCTTTAATCCTATAAATTTGTTTGTTTGTAATTGAAACACTTTGTGCAATGTGACACCTGATAAGTAAAAAGTATGAAATCTTCCTATTTTTATTAATCGGTAACAGGTAGACAGCCTGCGATCAGCCGTTCAACTTGCATGTCGAGTATACATCATTCCAGAAATTAACAGTAAGTGTTTATGATACTTATTAACTGGGCACATACCCAACCCAAGAGAAGGGATTTCTCCCTTGCACCACTATATCACGTGACCTAAATTTTACTCTAAAAATTATATAAACTCACTACAGCCTTCACGCTTACCAGTATTCAGATGGTTTAAATCAGCATTGCCTAAATCGCACCAGAGTCATGCTTGTTAAGAGATGAATTCTGTTCTTTATGATATGGAATCGTACAAAGGTTCAGCCCTCTCCTTTATGGTGATTACGAAACGACAAACTTTGGAGTAACGGTCCTTCACCGTGGAACGCAAATTGCTGGCTTACAGTACGGGAGTGGCTGATGTATCGTGGTAGCACACGCCACTGGGTAGGGGGATTACATGCTTTATCCAGTAGCATTACTGCAGAGATATACGTTTCCTATTGTTTGAGCATAGTTCGTTGTACGGTATATGCCTACGCAAGTGCTGTTCGGATTAATTGCTTGCAAGTATAGGACAATCAGTTTCCTCTGTAATTCTCCTGAGTAAATTCTTGCTTCTGTGATTGGTATCATTCCATTTTAACAATCAGTCTTTTCATGTTTGCACTGAATCCTTTAGAAATAGTTAGTCCATATCATTGTTCAGTTCTTTATCCAAAAATTACGTTTAGGGGAAACTAAAAAATTGTGCTTGGGCCAGCAATCTTTAGAAAAACGGTAACCTGGTAACAGGATGTTGGATACTACCATGTAATGTACTTAGGCTCACGAGTCACTTGGGTGAAAGTAACGCAACTTTTTTCTTCAAATTGACACAAATCCCTTATTTTGATATTAAACGTGCACGGAATATTCAATTAAAATATTATGGAATGTTTAGTAACAAGTACAGAATACGATTTCACAAGAGAAAAATCAACATATAGTAGGTAAAGACTGTGGCAAGTCTGGATTACTACAGATATACCTAAGCTCTTTAAAATTTCGAATCGATTGCATTCATGTGGAGAGCGGAGGTGAAAACCTCTTGGAAATAGGCACTATGCATCCTGTTGCTTCAAACACTCTTCTCCAGGGCTTAGTCGTGTAACCAGAATTTAGTACCATGGAGAGGGCTTTCTAGATCACAATAAACCAATGATATCAATGGCAACGCAGGACCACAAAGCCCCTACGCTGGCGTGGCGTCTAGGTATCTGAGCCAGGGTGTTTTCTAGAAAGGAGGATTGTAGTTCAACGGGGGAAGGGGTAATTCGTAATATTTTCCCTAGAAACGTGTGACTTTTGGGAATGATTTTTTCACGCTTCAGTCATGATGATTTGAGCCCTTACCCCCTCCCCACGTGGGTTTTGTCCCCCCATTGGATTTAGATACGCTCTTCATTGACGGAGACATCAATGCCTCTAAATGTCCATAGACAACCGGAATGACTTTACAATGGGCCTATTTTTTTCCTCATACTAACAGAAAGAGGCGAGAAAGGAGTCCCCGTACCAAGCTGCAGAGACTACGCGTTTGTGAATCCTGTCGTAGAACAAAAAGAGGTTTGTTGTAAAACTGGTTCCATCATTTTAATTTTTACATCACTTGATAGCGGTTTTGACTGTACTGGCTGACTGGTGCATCGCACAAATATGACATAATAAATTTATTACAACTATGGAGCTTTAGTGGAACAAAGGTGGTTCCGTCCTTTGTCAAAAAATAGAAAAGTAGATGTTATCTGTAACAATTGAATGAGCTCACTGCGTTGTTAAAGAATCGTTGGGTCGTGGGACGGGGGAGTATTCTGGTCCCTCTACCAGAGAGGTGCCCGGTATAAGATGGAGTTACACCGAAAAACTTCAATCATCTGATCATATAGATGCTAGTCCTAGTTGATCCAGCTCAGCGTGAGGGGAAAACCCTATAATGAGGGATCATTTGACTCAACGGCATTTAACTCTTTTATGGGAGAACTAGGCAACCTCTGGAATGCCCCCTAAACCCTTTAAAAGAACAAAGTTTTATGTTTAGCTTGTTGCTGACAAGTTAGTGTTTTACATAAAAAACGACAGTTATTGCAACGATACCCAGTAATACCCGTAGTAGAAGAAAACTTTACTGCTATTGCTATATACAAATGAGCAAAACAGAAAGAAGACCAAATTTCACTTATTGATTTTGATCAACTCTTGCATCGTAGCCCAAATTGCAGAAGTTTGTAGGACCTGTCTATGAAACAGTTTTACACTATATCTACACGGAAAAACATCTACTAAACCTTCCAACAGTATCAAATTTTAAGGAAAAACAAGGTATTTAATTGTAAAGAATAATATTACCAAAAGGAATCTGAGGCATTTGCCCACTTGGTATTACGTTCTGTGACCTTGAGGAAACCTGGAGGTATTCTTTATTAAGAGTAACAAATCTTTAGGAAGGAACATCTTGAGTTGGAAATAGAGTTTTGGTGTGGGGTTTGGATGACGTGTGATGAAAATTTTTATCTTTCATAAAAGACCCATACAAAATGCTACCAGACAATGCCATTAACAGGGTCGAAGAGCGTCAAAACTATCAAATCACTTTGCAACTCAAGTGACAAGCAATGCTCGTGAAATGGACTCAAATTTTCTGACTTAGTTTCCAAGGCTTAGCAGACGATGTGCTCTTAGCGGGTTTATTTGCTATAAACGGTTAGGCGTTTTGAAATTTCAAAAGCAACATGAAGAGAGATTTTTATCGGCAACTAGAAAAGCTAGAGAATTTTTGAGATATATCTCTAGCTAATACCACCTCCCTCCCTATACTGCATCAAGCTCGCTTAACGGTTCAAAGAAAATTCTAACGATCCTGCTCCAAATTTACCTTCATAGCAGGTGTCGAATATGTAAAATTGGTATTACGAGTTCAGCCTCTACAGGTGCAGGAGTAATACATGTCCACCATACGGGCAAGCTCCAAACAAGGTTACGATTTAAACCAAACACACAACATATGAAAGTCCTGCACATTTCTTACATATAAACAACATCTCAATGGAAAAGCAATATAGTGTCGCTTGTGTAAGGAAGCGTTGATACTGTGCTCCCGTTTACTGTTCCTCGCCGAAGGCGAAAGGAATCTAAGTTATCACGCAAATGTAATCTGTTTCACTTTTAATTTGGGTTAATTAATTGTTATTAAATTATGTCATCAATTATTATATTTTACTTTACATATTTTCTAATTTCAAGGCAAACAAAGAGTAAATAAACATCAAAGAGAAATGTTAAATTGTTAAATGTTAAATTGATGATCATAGAGGTTCATTTTCTGGTTAATTAAAGAAAATGCTCAACAAATTGCTTTCTCTGAACGGGTTACTTTTTCTTTTGCCAGGGTCTCTTAAAGATTGGTACTGACATACGCTACCAGAAAAACTGGCTCTTGGATCCTTACGAAGAAAGTTTCGTCCCTTCATACAATGTAGAGAACGAAGGAACTTATTATACTGAGTCCTTCTTGAGGGGCGAAGAAAGTTCTTTCATTCCACTTGACTGGGAGAACTTAGCTGTATGAATTAAAGACCTGCTCGACTCGACATCATATCACGAAACACTTTCTTACACATTAATCAAATGCCTTGACACTCGTTTCTATGTAAAATCTTTAATTCCAAACTTTAGGTGATTATATCAGTACTCAGATTATCAGATGAGGATAAGCCCACCTCGAAAGCAACTATAATTTGAAACAACATTTTAACCGATGGTAGATGTATCATACGAACAGCTTTAGCTATAACAGTGTAAATACATGTTACAAAAAGTAACCATCTTAGGGGTAGGTGCCTCAGTACATTTCAATTACTCTTAAAACTTCTCATGTTACAAACTGTCATCTAAAGAACATCGATCAGTAATTATGTGTCCAAAGTATCGGCCACTTCGTTACGGCCATTTCGTTACCTTCATAAACCAGGTATTTGGCACTGACATCACGTTTTGCATGGCCAAATTATACTATGACTGAAAGTGGCGAGATAAGAAACTGTTCTAATTGAAAGGGTTCTAATTGAACTCCTTACTTGTCACACGAGGTAAAATCCGCCATGTCTTTCTTGAGAAGTGACTTCATAGGGCCCAAGCCAGGTTGGGTTTGAAGGGGCAACGTTAGTAAATGTTTGGGTGGGCACTGCTATGGATCAAACATTATCAGATGAGGGCCCGTAATTGAAATCATGGCTGTGAATAGATTTGAGGAATACTTAACAATTCTAGGATAGCAAACTGACACACACCCACCCCCGTGTCAACGGTCCGGACGTAACTAGGAAGAGAAAACTGGTTAACTGGTAATGGCATTGCTTCACAACTTTCCAGTTTCCATTTTCTTCGTGTAATAATGCATTCTTTGGACTGTGTACACTTCAGAGACGAAGGAATTTGTTCTGTAACTGTAATCATTTTGCACAGCCACGCCCACGCTACCTGCTTTGACCGAAGACAGGCGGGATTACGGGGTCAAGGGGAACTCTCCAGGGACCGCGGAGACGGGGGGGGGGGCTATGGGAGCTTTAGCCCCCGCACTTTTTCTGCTGTGGGCATTTGGGCCGCCCTAAAATTGTTTCTATTGTATTGAACATATTGGGCCGCTGCGATGATTAGCCCCCGCACTTCAAAATTGGCTCCGTAGCCCCTGCTCTCCCACTTTTTTCCAGAGCTTAAAAAATAGTAAAATAATAAAAAAGTGAGTGAAAGGAAGAGAGACCAGATTAATGTGAAATACATTTTCAATAGGATACTGTGGATAAATTTTTGCAATGTTAAATGAAGGAAAACATTAATGTCAAATACCATAAAAAGCTAGGACAATTTTTCTATGCTTTCGCGCGCACCCTCAGAGAAGACTGAGTAATACAACTGAAAATTTTGTCTGGCAATTTTTTTTTTCAAAAACAGTTTTCTTTCAAAACATAGACGTCTACTACGTGCCACACTTGTGACTTGAAGCTCCGAAATAAGGGGCGCTGAAAGTACAATGTACGTAATTAAATGTTCTATGGTCCTTGCAGCATAATTTCAAACACTACCCATGTATGAGAAATCGCAATTCTCGATGAATTTTTCGGCGTACTTTGCATGAGCCTTGTATAAATTGATGTCTAATTAGAATTGCTGTGCGAAGGAAAACTTTGGAATTGCCTCGTGATAACTTCCCATAGGACAGCCTGAGTAAATTACTATCCCTAAAACCCTTGCTATCTCTCAAATTGACCCAAATGTATTTACAATATAAGTGACTTTGAAAATTTGCATCCCATATTTGCTGGGAGGCTACAACTATGGGTGTATAACCACTGAGGTCCAGTTTTCAATAATTGGTATTTAATTTTAAGAACAAATATTATTTTCAGAAAAAATTATCTGTTCTGTGTTTATTAGATGATAATTTTTGTGAATACAGCTGTGGTGCTTTAAACAAATTTCTCTGTAACTTTAACTTTAGAGTTGACCATTGAAAAGTACAAAGATCGCAAAAGAAAGTTAATAAACTAAGTGCAAAATTACTCTCAGCTACATAACGACTGCATACCCACTGCGACTGCATGTTCAAGTGGTTAGAGCATCCGACTTGCAGCTGGAAGGTCGGGGATTCTAGTCCCGTAGCCGGGTCATACCAAAGACTTTAAAAATGGAACCTACTGCCATTGAACTTGGTGCTCAGCATAAGCAATGGAGTACAGAAAACAAGCCAGTGAGCCACTACTGGAAGAAAGTCCGTGGCCGGCCCGACTTAATTAAACCAAATGGTTACAAACTAAGCCGTAAAACCTCATCTAACTCTATACTCAGCTACATAACACATTCTGAGCTTTCTTGACTTTCATTGTGACTAAAATTTACTCCCCAGTTTACATCCCTCAATGGACACAACACACTCAATATTGTAATAATCTATCTCCTCATACACTGCATCTGTACAATTTGAAGAACGTATGGTATGCAAAACCTATTTAAATTTTTATAAAGTGCATACTGTGGATTAGTCTGTTCCCTCACAATCACCTGGGACAGATTTTGATAATCGTGCTGCCACTATTAGGAGGTGGTAGTTTGTACATGCGCCCCGCTATCGTTTAAAGTGGCTAGAATTACACGAATACAAATTTTAGAGTTTGGAAAATGAATCTTATTCCAACCAACTCCCATTTACACAGTTTACTCTGTTGCTAAGATATAATATGTAGAAATTTATTCACTTAATTTAAAAAATTTGCGCAATAATTTTCTATTTTGTGCAACTTACTTTACCTGATTTTGTTTCCTTTGAAATGAAGATGTTGATATGACCCTAGAACAACATTTACTGTTCCCTTGCATATCATGTTATACAGAGATGACGTATATAGTCAAGTCACCCTATTATATCGCAGTAAGACAGTGATCACATTTTGGCACAAGGTGCAGTGGCTTTCGAAAAAAACAAAGAAAACGAAGACGGTATTCTAGTATTACAAGAATGCAATCTTCCATTTTAAATCGAGTGAATAAGTTTCAACATTTTTATACGTCAGCTCAGGAATGTCCTGTGAAGATGCGAGTTAGACGATTGGGATGTATTTTCCAAGCTTTGTAACATGAAGTTTTGAAATTTTAGACTTTAGGCCCCTTTCACTAATGTGGCTTATCAGACCATGTTCCCCTTTCCCATTTCGCCTTACCCCTTGTCCCTCACTCCCCCAAATATACCTTCCCCTTTCTCCCCTCTCTCCCCTACATATACACTCGCATACTACATCGAAATCTTAGCTGCTAATACTGTAGGTCATGCTAAGTGAAAGGTCAATCTAGGCTATGCCAGTATTCAGGCCATGAATGTGAAACTTATTTAAATTCAGTCAACCCCATCGCCTTCTTTTACCCTACACAATGATCAATGGACACTTCTGTGCCAATGATGCTGCCACGTTGCCTACCCATGCGGTCACGTACATTTAAGTCAAATAACAGCTTCCTGCATACACCGTTTCAAAGAACGCTGAAAGAGAAGGATGACGCTGTTTGAAATACGCTAGACAACTTTACTTTGAACGTCAGCCGTGTAAGGGCCAGTATAGCAATTGCCCGCCCGGCTGACTCTGACAATGAATGCACTCAAGTTTTCAGGTTTTTAGCATTATTGTTATCAGTTTGATAGAAAAATTAATGGAACCACGTGATATGAAACGACCGATAAGATAGGTTAAATTGTGCTCTTGTTTCCTAAATAGCAGATCTAATCAAGTTCAAACTTGGTGCGTAAGTACCTGACCATAAAACTTTTGGATGTATAATCGACATAATTGACTTCATAGGTCGAAATTCAAGTGGTCAAAGTTTTAATGACCTAAAAGTGGTTTTTGTCATTGTTTTCTTATCAGTAGGGAAATTTCTTTAACCTAAGGAATGTAGAGAATATGGGGGGTGAAACTTTTAACTCCATGGATTGCCTTTTTAGTTAACCTCTTGTGGTATGTATCTACTTCTAATCACGCCACTGTTAAAATTTTTACCAATTCTGGTGGCCCCACTAGCCTTGAACAGTGTTCTCCACTAGCCGTTTTGTCCGGGTGCGCCTCCCGGACAAAATCTGAAGAGCGTGCATCAGCGCCCGGTCATAATGTTGCCGCCCGCACAAAAATCTTGGCCACCTAGACAAAAAAAATGTTTTCACTGGTTTTGGTAATGTTTGAATTGTTCAATTCAGATTTAGCACCAAATGTAACACCATTTTACATCTAGCCCACCTTATGCAAGCAAAACATTTTCGAAAGAAGGGAACCCCTCCTCTTAGACCCCTCCACCCAGGACGGCGATCGGTGTCATCTGCCAGATCAGAGACAAGCGCCCGGACAAAATTTGGACCTGTGGAGAGCACCGTTTGACGACTATTGGATGCTTTCCTCCATTTATTTGTATGGAAGAAAAGTTTTGAAGTCTTGATACGCCTCACTCGTTTACTCTTTGATAACGAGCAATATTACCTGTACAGGTGGACCAGCATTTATATAAACTTAAATAATACCACGTATTAAAAATGATAATTCCATACAAGAAATAACAGAATTGGCCTATGTAAAAATCGAAATAGTCACAAAAAGAAAAGCATTTTCTAGCCTTTTAATACTTCTTTGATCATAATTCGCTTCGTGCATAACGTTGGCTGCGGCCGCCATGACTCCAGGGCATTGAGAAATGTGTTCGAATCATACCAGTTGATTCTAACTCTTAAAACATTTTTTTCATACGGAATATTTATCAAACAAGTGATGATTTATATCGAACATTACAGTCCCGCATATGCAATGAAAAATGTAAATCAAAGAGCTTAATTCTGTCAGTTACTTTCAACAAAAGAATTACATGATACAATCTACACCGTGTACTCTGTAACATCATCACTACCTAATACATCTACTTCCATCAAAGTAGTGGCAGCAGAGTCTAACGTAAAAGCTACAATAGCCATGTATCGCTCGACCTCCTTCCACTCCGCCTCAGGATCATCTGAGTTCTCAACAGCTAGCATCATATCTGCAATCACAGCGAATGTGTCGCGGTAAGCCTTGTTATTTGCCGCCGGTGAAAAGACCATGTGTCTGTTAATAGTGAAATAAAGAGTCATACCAGGACTGACCACGGAACTATTTTTCTCATGTTATTACCCAGCTTGCAATGCCCGAAGCCATATAGTATTTCACGTACCATTGTTCTTTTCTTTATCATGTGGCAATATTTTTGTTACTCGAGTAAATTCTTGCAAGTTCTTAGTCAATAACGCAGGGACGTCTTAACGCATGGACACACTGGGCACTGGCCCAGGGCCACGCGATCTCGGGGGCCCCACAATCTCAGAGGCCCCGTGTTCCAATTTGTAAAAGTTTGGGTTATTTAGGGGAAAAAGATCATTGAGTTGACAACTTGCACCGAGAAACCAACGCTAACGATGTAATGATTCGGCAATCGGTTCACGATCAAGAAATGCCTCAAGTTTCCCAGTTGAAGGATTCAACACAGAGGTGTTAGGATATGATGGGTCCAGTGTTGTTGGGGAAGAGATGGCAAGCAGCTGGAAGATAGATTGTTAGAAGATAGAAGTTAGACAGTCTATCATAGACTGAGATACCGCATCTCAGTCTATCTTCTATCTTCTATCTTTTGTGAAGTATCTCAGCAGGGCCCTGTATCTCAGATACGAACTGTTTTGTCTTATTTTCTATCTGCGTAATCTACCTGCCTTTTCTTCTATGATAGAATCGATCTCTTATGAATCGTATTTTTATATACCTCTCTTGTTGAAAGAATAGTTTAAATATACCTCACGTCATTTTGCTCTATAGAGCTCTTCAGAGAATTCAGAAAAGCCCTATGGTGTTTCATATTTCTATTATTCTATACCTCACCGGGGGGAGCAAAAAAGGTAAACATTTCTACGTTTGAGCGATTATTCGTAAGATGAGGTATATATATTTGGGTCGTCGGCAGGATGCCAATTTTTCCACACGACCCTTTTTGAACCCACTTTATTGAGGGGGCCCCACTACATTGCTGTGCCAAGGGCCCTGTGTCCTCTTAAGACAGCCCTGCAATAACACGAGTTCGGTAATACACAATTGCAATTCATGATGGGAATGGTTCGTGTTATCGACAGACACTGTAGGTTCAGTATATGGTACCGCAAAAGTTCTCTATTTCGCTGTTGTTTGGAAGCGTGGTTAAAAATGTCTTAAATTAACATGTCGGTCATACTTGCTACAGGTATGGCTATGATTCAGTTTTAGAACTAATACGGTACTGATAAATGTTAAATGCAAAAACAAAATGACTTGAAGGTAAACGTACTGTTAATGTGATAGAAAACGAGCATCAAAAACGCACCACAGGGAAGAGTTACGTTTGTTTTACCTGTGGAATGGTCTTCCCGGCAATCCTTGCGGTTCGATGAATGCTCTCTCCATCAAAATTAACTGGTCATTCACAGAACGAATTGCGAAAGGACTGGGATAGAAGGAAAAGCAAAGTAAAAAGTAATACCAAGTAAAGAACAGAACCAAAAAGAAAATTTGTAATGATATGGTGTGGATTGTTAATTTAAATAATTTACACGTATGGCTCCTCTGATAAAAACATAACATCTCAAGAATATTCCGCTTTGCAAGTGGAGGCGTTACCCCTCCCCCTCCCTCCTCTCAGCTGACAGCTACTTACTCTGTTTTGTCCATGTCATGTATTCTCTGGTGTAGGTCGGCGGCAGCGACACTGAATTTCGCCAGTTGAGCGTCAATGGCATCTGTGACAGAAATAAGATTCTAATAGCTCCGTTCTTTAGAGATATAAACGAATATACCCTAAAGCTGAAGGTCACTTTTCAGTTTTGAGGACCTTAGGCTCGCATAGGAATAATGCACTGTATTATCAAGGTCTGTTGTGCGGCTTATACTGGGTCAAATGTACTGAGTTTTCCATTAGCAGATCAGTAAAATTATTGGTGCGGTGGAATGGAAAAAGTATTGGGGAGGCTGAATGCCAGGAAAACTATCTAAGCGGAGCGCCACCATTGGTTGGTGCGGAGCGTACAAGAAAATTTGTAGCTTTACAAACCCTCCAGGTGGCCGGAAACGGCACTTCCCGAGTGTTTTAAGCTGCATGTACCCAGTCTTGAAATATGGATCTCATGTCTGCAATTTCTCAATTAATAAAAAAAAATCTATGAGAAATGTTTATATATGTTTCTAAGCGGAGCAGAAACATCGGTTGGGGCGGAGCGTGGAAGAAAATTTTTGGCTTTACAAACCCCTCAGATGGCCGGCAACGGCACTTCCCGAGTGTTCTAAGCTGCATGTACCCAGCGTTGAAATATGGATCTCATGCCTGCACTTGGCAAATATTGGGGGGGGGGGCTGAACATACCTTTATCCCCCTCACTTTTTCATTGGGGGCTTGGTCCCCCAAGCCTCCCGGGTCCGCCGCCACTGGCTCATATATGGCTGAAAAATGTTCATAATTTGGCGAATTCAGCAGC
>WURT03652484.1:0-14121 GCA_009936505.3 Holothuria glaberrima
TGTCAATTTCCAAACCACAGTTCACAAAACATATTTTACAAAGGCAAGGAATCACTAAGCCTTTTGGCTTTCTGGTATCATTCACCGATGCTTCAATTCCACAGAAATCACTATTGTAAGAGCAAACACCCATCACCCCAATTTTAGAGACCATATTTTGCAGTTGACTGAAATTTGATTGGTAAAGAAATGAGCAGAATTCAAACATTATACCTACTCTTCACATAGGCTCAGACCTTTGTCTGGTATGTTCTGAAGAAAAGCAAGAAGTCTCTTGCATATTCCGATGACTCTTTTTATATCATCCTATTTGAAATAAGATGGCAACTGATATATAAAGGGGAACAGTTTGAAATAAGATAGGAACAGACATCTGCAGGAGAACAGTTTGACAAAGGATGAGAACAGATTTCTGAAGGGGGATATTTTGAAATATTAAAGATGGGAACAGACATCTGTAAGGGGACAGTTTGAATTAGATGGGAACAAATACTGTATGGGGGACAGTCTATATCAGCTTAATCAAAGTAAAGTGATATGCTTTCAGATTTGAATGTCATCACACAAGATATATGGAAACCCACATATAATACAGCTAGTAATTTATCCCAAAGATGAATAACACTTCTATGTGTTATAAGAATATCTATGATAACATAACAACTTGATGTAGCAGTGAAACTTTATATGCAAAGAGAAAACACCTTACTACTGTATTTTTCCCAGTGGGAATTACAATGCAATATATGGATGAAAGCATCGGCTATACATTACAATCGGTAACCCAAGAATTTAAGTAAAATCTAGTTTCACAAGAGTTGCAAATCAATATTTCCCATACTCCATCAATAGGTGTGTTATGTTTTGATCCATTTGAATGAATGCTGTTTTTTAATAACTGCTAATCAAGATGGTGTAATTGCTTCAGAGTCAACTGGAACAATGTTTAGAATAAATGCTAATTAACTGTCATAGCCTCCTATTTTGTCCTTGCATATGATGTTATGTTTCTCATAAAGTTACCAAAACCTTAGAACATGTATTTTGTTGCAGTCTACAAGTGCAGGTGAAGAGATTGTCTCTTAAGAGGAAACAGTGTTTACTGCCCTCAGTACTTTTAAGTTCCCAGGACTGATAGTGAAGAATATATATTTTATTTTCAGGACACTGAAGGTGATATTAAATTGGCTTCAGATAAATTGATTAAAGGTGGACAAGGTATTTTAATGGCCGTTCAAATCCTCAAAGCTGAAAATGGTTCCAAGAGATCGAGAGAGAATCTTGCAAATTCAACCAGTAAACTTTTGGCAGCTGTATCACAGGTAAGGAGATAACTGGTCAATGCTTGCTACCTTATGGTGATATGTAAAACTTGATCTGTTGTTTGTGTGGTACAGGTATGTCCTAACAGTAGAAAATTATACAAATGAGATATCAACCTCAAATGAAACAAAATGAAAATGTAATGACAGTGCACACACCAGTGTTAGTTGATAGAAATAACTTTCAGGGAAAATTTCTAGGGTTGGAAACAGAAGGTCATCATTTTATTGCATGCTATGAAGGTTGACTGTAAACAGTTGTTGGACTGTGCTACATGTGCAATATGCCCTTTATGTTGTTTTTACTCCAACTCCTTGTGACTGAGATGAAGGTAATATTTATCTGGCCCCCAAAATTAATTATCACTGACATGAAGGCATTGACTATAAATTTCGCAGTTACTCAAGATATTTTCATAGTCCAATCTAAAATATGCATTATGAAAATTTTCCCCATACCAAAACATGGACGTGCATGATACCGCACTTTTCCTGCAAAAAGTGCAATATCACAACTCCTAACCTGACTTCCTGTTTCACACCTTTGCCTTGCCTCTTTGCTTGTCTAGTCATGCTGCAGACTGCATCAGTGCCTACTAATCTGCTCATGTTTACTCTGTGAGACTGAAACCTACTAGAGTTACTAGTTGGTAAATTAATCCTCTAATAGGTGAAATGAGGGAGGCTGGATGAACAAACTTCAGGTGTGAATAGATAAACAAATGGCTGACCATTCTGGTATGGGAGCATTTGTCCTGATGGGTATTTGTGTCTGATTACATACTTACAGTACATTGTGTGCATTTCATTATGTGATTTCATTCTATCCTGCTAGCTTAAACTTGAAAGGAGAGTTTGAAGTCACCTTAAAGGTTACTTCAGGTATTTACTGAGACTGTTAAAAATGACTTTATTCACTGTGTGTGTCTACCCAGCCAAGATAAATTCATTTTAAATATTAATTTTAATTTTTCTTTGATAAGGTACTTCAGGTGTTAAAGTCTTCCAGAATTCAGAACATGTTACAGTCAGCTGAGAAGGTACAACAAACATTGAAAGATGTTTGTTCTGTTACAGACATCAAAATTCTTGTGCGAACATTCCAGGTGAGTTTCTTTCAATTAGTGAATTGGGAAGGAGAGTTAGTTGGCTGTTGGGGTGAGAGAGGAAGAAGTCAGTACTTGAGTCTTACTCAAGTACTTTTTTCAAGTAGTCATACTCCTTTAGTGTTGGAAGTACTCACTTATGTCTATACTAGTACTTGAAAGTTTAAATACTTGTACTCATACTCAGCTCAGGAGGAGTACTTAATGAGTACCAGTAAATTTCTTGATACTCTGATTAACAATCGCTGTTCTCGGACCCTGGAACTTGTCACCTGTGTCCCCAAAGGCTGTACCTGGACAATGGTATTTGGTACTTGGGACAGTAGGTACTTGGAAGTACTTGGTACTTGAATGAAAATACTTGACTACAGTACTGGTTAAGACCCTCTGGTACCTCCTCTCTGTACTTTCTCTCTCTTTGACCTTAGTTGATGCACATGCAAACATTTCACAGTCACTTGGGACAGTAGGTACTTGGAATTACTTGGTACTTAAATGAAAATACTTGACTGCAGCACTGGATAAGACCCTCTGCTACCTCCTCTCTGTACTTTCCTTCTCTTTGATCTTAGTTGATGCACATGCAAACATTTCACAGTCACTAGTTTAAAATAGGCAAAGTTTCCTAAGAAACAGGTTTTTGATTCCTTGCCGAAAGCAGGCAAGGAAACTTTGCGATGGTGATGTTGTGTGTGTGTGTATGTGTGTTTGTGACGCTCCTTGTAATCGCGATCTCAAGTTAGGAATGAACGACACTTTTCATATTTGGTATATATATTTGTCATGTTGAGAGGAAGAACGTGATTGTTTTTGGTGGAAGTCAAAGGTCATTTGAGGTCGCCGAAGGTTAAACTGCGAAAACCTCATACATGGCTTGTAAACACAATATCTCGAGATAGCAATGACCGACACTTTTCATATGTGGTATAAACAGTAGATTTGTCATGTTGAGAGGAAGAACCCTATTGTTTTTGGTGGAGGTCAAAGGTCATTTGAGGTCACCGGAGGTTTAACTGTTAAAACCTCATAAATGCTTGTAAACATTATGTCTCAAGGTAGCAATGGCGAACATGTTTCATATTTAGTATATAGATTTGTCATGTTGAGAGGGAGAACCCTATTGTTTTGGTGGTGGTCAAAGGTCATCTGAGGTCACAGTAGGTTAAACTGCAAAAACCTCATAAATGGCTTGTAAACATGATATCTCAAGGTAGCAATGACTGACAGTTTTCATATTTAGTATATAGATTTGTCAAGTTGAGAGAAAGAGCCCTATTGTTTTTGGTGGAGGTCGTTTGAGGTCATCAGAGACCAAAAAATTACAGCCTTATCAACATGTTATATGAAGTTGGAAAAGATCAGAAATTATTCATTCTTAGTATGAGATTTGTCATATTGAGAGGAGGAATGCTTTTGTCTTTGGTGGAGGTCACCAGTCATTTGAGGTCACCAGAGATCAAAAACTTAACTTTGTAAACATGACATTACAAGGGAGGAAGCATAGACAAATCTCTTCTAACACCTTTATTTTTGCAAATTTTTTCTTTAAGATTTGGTGGGGTTCAAACGTCATGTGAGGTCAACAGGGGTCAAATTGTGAATGCATAAAAATGATATAGTCAAAAGTTATAAATGGAGGGATGAATCTCTGTGTAAAAAAGCATCCCCCTTTTGGCAAGGAGTCATTAAGCCTTTGGGCTTTCTGGTTGAATTGTCTAATTTTGGTTTCGTGTTATAATGCAGAGTTTTTGCAGAAGATTGGACAGTTTTACATGTAAAAGGTGGAGTTGAATCCCCTCCCTTTAAACTCCTCCCCTGAGTGGTCTTTCCCCTCCTCCCAAAAAATCTGAAAACTGTGCCTTTTTCTCTTAATTCTGTGAATGTTTGCTTATTTGTCTGTCTGTTTGTTTGTTTTGAAAAAAAAACAATTCCTACATTGAGATGTAGTCTTTCCAGTCATATTATTATAATCTTCCTTTCTCAAAGAGAAACTTGTGTTATTTTTTTTATTTCCACAGGATTTTACAAAGGCCATTTTGAGATTTGCAGGTCTTTGTGAGAGATATAAAAGTGGAATGGCCGACAGTGTACAGAAGGAGAAGCTATCTGCTAATTTAAAATCTTTGAAAAAGCTTATTCCAGCATTGAAAGCGGTCGTACAGAACCAAGTCAAATACCCAAAAAATGTGCATGCCAAGGTACTGTTAATGAAAGGTTAAATTTCTTGTTGGTAAAAAATTTTACATCAGTCAAACTACTACCCAGAAGCTTTGTATAAAGTTGTCTTTCAAGAGTTCCTTGGGCCAAGGTAGAAAGGGTGAAACAAACATTTAAAGAGTACTCTGTGTATATGGTACTATGAAGTGTCACATCTAGTTGATGCTGTAATGGAAGTCTTTCTTTCTATTACGCCTATTGGTGTTAAAATTTTATAAGTGATATCAAAAATACTGCAAAGCAATGTGTTCTGTGACAAGATGAAGCAACTGAAGGTAGCTAGCTTTTCTTATATCGCAACAGAACTTAAATTATTGGCCCTGAAGCTGAGAACGTTAAACATACAGACTAATGTTTAACTTCTTTTTTTCTGTACTTACATTGAATAGCCTAAAGAGAAAACAAAAGCAATATTAGAATAGTTTTGAAATGTGACCTGATTGATCAATCCATATGAAAATAAGAAAGATGAGTGATTGATTGAAACATTGATATAAACTCACAAAGCCATCTTTGTTCCTTAAAGGGAAAATGCAGTCCCCCCCCCCCATTTGAGAGAGTGTACCCTGGTACACTAGTTCAGGAATGGCTCATATCAATCATGTGACTATATTTTTGTCACTAGTTTCCTAAATTTATGCAGAATAACTCTTTGGTTTACCTTCAGTATTCAATGATTTTATCAGGAAACATTACAAAAAATCCTTGTGAGAGAAATAAGAGAAGATCTGTAAGATTAAGCAAATTTTTGAAAATAAACTTGAGGCGACTGCCTTCTCCCTTAAAGTCAAAAGGTGCGTTGAAATCACTGTGTACACAAAAGTTTCATTATCAACCTGAAGTGTGTGACAATAGCAATACAAGGTCCAAAGAAATTGCACTTAATTAAAAAAGATGGTCTGTTACAAACTGTTACTAGCAAGGGGTGAGTGGTGATTATTCTGTACAGTTAGCTGTTCAATATTGTTAGCAGTCTACTTTGTAGAGATGCTACTGACTTTACCATGATGTAATAAGGCGAGGAATACATTCAATGGTCTAATTGAGTTACTTATTCTTTTTCTTAACTATATTTTCAAATACTGGTACTTCTTCTCAAAAATTTGTCTAGGCAAGCTGTGAATTAATTGAGAAGCATGTTCATTTAGCTGTTGACAGTGTAGTTCAGGTAATTCAAGGCCAAGTAGAACAGAAACCACCCAACAGAGAAGAGAAAGAACTCCAACGCAAAGAAACAGACAGTCATTTTGCATCTGATGTTGCTATGGTAATTTGCATTTTGTTATTTCTTTTTGTTGTTTATAGTATTTTAATAGCGGTTTAATACAAAGTCATTCGTGACCTTAGGGTCACATTCACCTTTGGTTTTCTTAAAGGGTTCTGTTCACCTAAGTGATATGGAGAAGAAATTTTAAACTTAGAATTGATGAGTTACTCATTGCTTGGGAAGGCATGATGTTGATGAGTTACTCATTGCTTGGGAAGGCATGATGTTGATGAGTTAGTCTTTACTTGGGAAGGCATGATGTTGGTGAGATACTCATTGCTTGGGAAGGCATGATGTTGATGAGTTACTCATTGGTTTGGAAGGCATGATCTTGGTGAGATACTCATTGCTTGTGAAGGCACGATGTCGATGAGTTACTCATTGGTTGGGATGGCATGATGTTGATGAGTTACTCATTGCTTGGGAAGGCATGATCTTGGTGAGATACTCATTGCTTGGGAAGGCATGATGTTGATGAGTTACTCATTGGTTGGGAAGGTATGATGTTGATGAGTTACTCATTGGTTTGGAAGGCATGATGTTGGTGTATATTGAGTTCACTTGACAATTTACCAGTGTGGTATAAATGAGTCACAACTGGGGTCAAATTTTCTTGAAATGTTACCATGTTAGGTTGATTTTACTTGTTCCTTTTGATATAACACAGTGATTTGATCAAGGTCAATGTATGGGATAGAGTAATTAGTTGCAGTATGACATTACTGTACAGTTTAAGAAAAATCTGAAAACGTATTTGTTTACTGTTGCTTTCAAAGACTTTATGTTGGCCCTAGTCATTGCACTTGTGTACATAATTTTCACACATTTTCTTTTTTCTTGATTTTAATGTGTTAAGTATTACAATGTTCAAAGTATTGTAAAGTGCCTTTAAAATAATGTCTTCACTAAAGGCACTGTATAAATGTAATAAAATAATAACAATTAGGAGTACCACTTTAAAATATTGTTCCAAGTGCATAATTTTCTTATGAGCATCTTATGTACAAATTTATTCACTCAATCCCAGCTCCAGTTTCATAAAATAAACAGACAAAAATGACCCATGGTTACAAACTTGAACCAAAGGTCTTTCATTCATGGTATTTATGATCAAATTGGACATTAAGTTGATATATCTGTTACTTACTCTTTCAGTTGGTTCATCTTTTATCCCCCAAACACCGTGGATCTACTGGCTGTGACCTCCCCCGTCTGGTGTCAAGGGTGATAAAACATAGTATGATGGTGGCAGTTATGTCAAGAGAGGATTTAAAAACAGAAATCACTTACATATCCCAGCAGGTATGTATTGACTCCAATATCTACTTTATAGATTTGTTCCTCTGTAGTGGTTTCAACTCATGAAAGGTTTGCTCTGAATGCTGGGTTTTATCTTTCTTTACATTTCTTTTCATTAAAGCAATGGTTAACATTTTTTTGTTTTTGTATAGTTGTGTATTTGTAGATTATTTGGTGGTTTTTTTTTTTTTTTTTGTGGCATATTGACCTTAGTGTTATACCTTACAGTCACTTGTACTTTCTGAATCTAAGGAAACTAAATGAAAACCAAGTACACCTCGAATGTTAACATGCAGGGAAGTTTTGGGATGAATATTATAAATTTTTAATTTGGATGGGGAGGGGGGGGATTCCCTATGGATTTTGTTAATATTGTCTGCAGTGTGATCAGTTAGGTGGAAAATTTTGATGGTCCGACATTTCATTAGTACCCTCTAGTATAACTGACTTAGGGACATTGGCCAAAAAATAGGTCAGTAAACATTTCCTTCCAGGTTCTTCATGGCATGTCTAATTTGTGGTGACTATTTAAATTATGGAGATTTTACTTAAAGAGTTTGTGTGTAGGTTTACATAGCAATGTGCATCATTTCTGTTAAGTCAGTTCTATCAAATCATAAGACAATTTTGATTTTTTTTTTTTTTTTAAGGTTTTGGAAATTCTTAAACAAGTAACTGATCGTCACAGAGCTCTTGAAGGTAACCTCAACTACAGCCAACTTTCCAATGATTTTAACCAAAGCTGTGAAAAACTGGCTCGAAACGTCCTGTCCCTGGAAAGTTTTATAAGGAGTGCAGTCATTCATCAAGTCGTTGATGTTCTTGTACAGACTACAGAACCAATGAGTCGGTTAGTGAAAGCTGCAACAGTTCGCATCAAGGTAGAAATTTGTCATTTGAAGGAATTGAATTGATGAAACAGCGTAGGAAAGATATGAATTGTTTGGAAAAGATTGATGTCCTGTCAGTACAATTGTGATTTGACATTGTTGACAGTATGTATTAAAAGAAGGTTTTGACGTTGTAATTTTCGTGAAAAGCTAAAGTGTAAAGTTTTTGAAAAAGTTAGCTTTCATTGTGCAGTGAACATGATTAACGTTCTTACAATCTTGTTGATATAAATATATGAAGTACAATGAATATATCTCAAGGTTTAAAAACAGAATTATGACAAGTTTGGAAGTATTTTACATCCTTCAGTTTATCCTTTATCCATCTTCCCTTTCATAACAGATAGGGATACAAAGGGCAACTTTAAGGTATAAAGAGACTTGAGACAAGAGAGACAACTCATATTGTGTAATTAGATTGTAGAGAAGTAAAACTCAACAGAAGACCCTGGTTGTGACTGAAACCATTTCAATTAACAAAAGGAAAAGTTTGTGATGTAAAGCACAAAAATAATGACCCTTGTTTTACTATCCAGGATGGGGAACAATTAAAAGATGAAGATTGCTTGAATGTTCTTCATCCTCTGGATGATAGACTTCATGATCATATGGATAGACTCTGTCAGGTTGGGTCCTTTGTGGCTGCTGGGTGTTCTGATTCAGAGAGTAAGTATTGTCATGGAAACATGAATTTTACACATTATCAGATAGAAAGTTTATTTTACCATTGCAGTAATGAAAAATCATCTTCATACACTTCTGAGCATAGGGGGAAAAATGTGTGGGACACTTCTTTCATAGACAGTCACACTGAAGAGGATCCCCATATGATGTTGCTAAAGTTATTAAATGAAAAATAGTAGTATGAAATACTTGTATGTACTTGAATTAAATTTTTAAAAGTTTTGCACAGATTATTGCCAATTTTTGCTGTGTGCATCGTCATGGTTAAGGCAAGCTATTTACCCAGATTGAAGTAAGGTGTACATGCACTACTTAAATTTAATTACATTGTAAAATAGAGAATTGAGACGAGATAAAGTAGTGGGTTTAAGCTGCGTGCAAAATAATGAAGTTTACAAGTGATATTTTTTCCTGTTTTTATGATAAAGTGCAAAGCAATTTCAGTAAAATCAGTTTTTCATGTTCCAAAGTCCATTTTTCATATGTAGCTGTTCAACAGTAGTTATTCTGTAGTGACTAATTCATTTGTATTCCTTTTAATTCTCTCAGAGATTGCAAAGTTGGAGAAGAGTATTGAAGCTATTGAAGAGTTAGACCTAGATGTCTTACCCTCCTGTCTTGCTGTAAGGAGAGATAATCGTAACAAAGCAGCCATGTCTCACCTACAGCTGGTCTATCAGGAATGGTGTCAAGAAGTACAAAGTCTGGTAGATGGGATCTTTGAGATCTTAGATCTTTACAGGTTTATTGAAATTTCAGGTACATTCAAGAGTGATTGGTTTAACATGGTCTTTATAATAATAAGTTAGGCTGTCAGGCAGTAATTTTATAATGCTTAGTAACCACAAAGTCTTAAAATGTCTGTAATGGTTTATGGATTGCAACTTCATGTTTCGAATTTCTTTTTCTACATTTGAAACTCAAAACTTTGGAATCTTTTCAGTTCAGAAGGTAGTTGCAGATGGATGCTACTGTGATTGCTCTTTGATGTAAAACCCACCTTACTGTACTTCAACCAGGGATTGAACCTTATACCTCCCAATTGCCAAACTTGTTGCTTCAGATGACTTCACTATTATCCATTCAGCTGTAGCTCCAGTATAATTTGTTGGAATTTCATTCTGCCATTTTTAAAGGTCTAGAAGAGAAAGAAATTTTATCAGAATGTTTAAGTTATGAAGAGCCTTTTCATTGAGGAATCTTAAGCTTTGGGAAGAACGTATTCAGTCCTAAAGGTTTTAAATTCCTTGCAGCTCGTTAATTTGAGTGGAAGTAATGGTGGCAGAATTGTGACAGGACAACTCCCCCTTGGACAATTCCCTCCCAGACAGGCCCCCTGAACAAATCTCCTGGGGACAGTCTGCCCTGGGACAATTTCCCCCTAATAATTTTCCCCCACACAAATACCACCCATGAAAGTTACCTCTCAGACAATTTCCCTCACCATGAAATTTGGAATTGTCCTGGGTTGGAATTTGCAGGGAGGAAAGCTTGCTGGGTAGGAATTGTCTGGGCAGGAGTTTTCCTGGGGCGAATTTTTCATGGGGAATTTTCCAGGTGTGAATTGCTTAGGGGTAGTTGTCTGGGAACCAGCAGAATAGCCTCTCAGAAGAACTTGACACTTTAGTAAACCTGTTCAATGTTGTGGATAACCTGCTACCATCTGAACTTTGCTTAAGTGGAAAAGGTTAAATCATAAAAAAAACTCTAAGAGAAGGTACCCCTTGTGAGTTTTTAGGGAAAAAAGCTTTCAGATGTATTTTTTCACTTTGATTTGAAGAGTCAAAAATTGTCAGATCTCTTAATTTGTGTTTGTTGCAATTTGACAGTTATTGATGCTAATCAATAGTTTTTCCATACTTGATTTGAGGTATTATTTAAGGACAATTTAAGCTTCTTTATCATTTTTGTCAAGGTACAAAAAGAAAGCTTGCATATGGGATAAATATTTTGTTTTCATACAGAAGTTTGTCTGGAATCTGACCTAGAGGACTGCCGCCATGCAGCCTTGATACCAGACGCAGACTTTTTGGCAGAGTCTGTCAATAAAATGCTAGGTAGAACAAAGCAAATTCTGAGAGTTGGGAAGGATATTCAGAACCAAAATGAGGATCCTATTTACAGAAATGGAATTCAGGTTTTCCTTGATCAAATTGAAAATGGTGAGTTGCAGAAACTAATGGGTAATCTACATACCGGTAGATGGAAATTACAAGCATTTCAATGGATTCAGTAGCATTCCAGTATGGTTCAGATATGATGTAAAGCAGTTTAGGTTATATATGTAAAATTCTGCCTGAGAAATGTCTTGATATAGTCTATTACAAAGTGAAGTTTACTGTTTTGGGATTTGAATGTCATAAATTTTATTTAAACCAAGCTTGTTCAGTATTAAGTGCAACAAAAAACAAAAACAGTGAGATAAATATCAATAGATTAAATTCATAAAGTCACAATACTACCATTGTTTGGTACAGTCATATACCAGTCAGGTGATGGAATCTAGAGAAGCTATAGTAAGCTTATATGTAACCTCTAGAAAACAGGGAGAGTAAAGAAAAAAGACATTGTAGCTGTAAGGATTACAAAGCCCTAACCTCTCCGCTCCCTTCCAATGAAGCATGAAAAGTCCCTACCCAGCGAAAAAAAGAACAAAACCTGTTAATGGGGGATGTAGGAGGAATGAAGTAGTTTTGTTCTTTGCATTGAGAAAAAGGTAGCTGGCACACTGATATAGGATGGTAAGTATTAAAATCAACATTTCATTATTTGCATATCTTGCTGCAGGTACATGGTACGTAACTTACTGTAGACTGTAATAATGCCTGTGAATATTTCATTGAACTGCCTCACACTGATTCAATATTAACCAAAGGCTTGGCTCTGTTTCAGTCACACAAAGAGAATGGGCACTATAAGATATTAGTTTGCTTGGGGAATACTAATATTTTTGTGCTTTCATTGTATAGAGACTTGTGAACCAATATCTGTTCATCCCTATGGACCCATTACACCTATGTCACACTGTAATGCCAAGGTGATAAAGCTGCTTTGTTGGGAGAAGAAAGACAAATGTACTCTAAATGACCAATCAGTCAAGGTTATTGTGTTGCCACTGTTGCCCATATGACATAATGAGAATTCCCACTACTACATGTGCATAGGTGTAACATGGAAAACAAGCTATCATGTGTGCCTTCAGCACATTACATCATATAAAATGGATCTATATTGCCCCCCCCCCCCAACCTTCCAAATCTTCATATAGTCAGATGACAATTTCATTGGCCGTTGGATGTATCATCAAGTACTGGCCAAACTGTTCTTCTATGTATTAGATTTCTGTCATGTATAAGTAAGCTATGGTTAGAAATAACAGGAAGCAAATTTGACAGAACCATCCATGTCAGCATGAAGTTTTGAGAAACAATTCACAGTGAAATGGGTCTCGTAAGGAATAATTACAACCTGACCATCATTTGCTTGTTTGAATGAGGTCTGATTACATTTATGTCTCCACTGATTGACAAATGACCTGTGTTTCTTACTGTGGTTTGCACTCCAGCTGTGCCCCTTGTCAGAAATAGTGCCCACTATGCAGTGAAGAATATTTCCAACCCTAGGGCACAGAAACAACTTAAGGAGAGGGGGCAGCATTTAATTGAAGCAGTTCGTTTTTTGAAGGAAGGAATCGATTCTAAGAATCAGCCAGGTTTGATGAGTCCATTGAGGGATAATGTGAGGAAGGCACCATCTCCAAAGAATTCAGTTTTGAACAATGATGGTAAGTCAAGGGAGTTTTTGAGAGGGTGGGTACAGGAAAAATTAAGGGATTACATCATTCTCTCTGTGTACTTACCCTAAGAATGGTCAATGATCTTAGTATGATAAACTCTTTGATGATGGCTAAACATTGAGATGTGATTTTGACATCTTTCAAGATGACAGTGCTGTGAGAGGTTGCATTTGTTGATAGTAGTACTTGAATTTTGCATTTTTTTTGGCGGGGGGGACAGTTTTTTGTGAAAATGCAAGTATCTAAAGAAAATTCCATCTTTGTTTATGAGATATATGAAAATAGGAAAAGGTACCACACAGTTTGTGGAAAAGTTGAAATAACTAAAGGTGTTCAACTACATTTAAGACAGCAATATTGTTTAGTCTATAACGATTTCTATTATTCTGAGATGTCCCTTCCTATCTGTGGATTCTCATTTCATTGCTAAAGGAGGAACAAAGATCCTTGAAATTTCACATGTTGTGATATGGAGAGCAACTTTACAATTACAGTCCTCATACTGACTTTTCTTAAAATCCAACTTTTTCATTCTCTCCATAGGAGATGTCCCAGTTTTGAGCACTTATGCAGCTTCAGTTTTATCACCATCTAGAGAAATGAAAAATGTTCCTACCTCGTCATTCAAACAGACCCCATCTCCTAGAATGCCTTCATCCCTTCATTTTGATAAAAGTTCTCTTGGTGGAGCAAAACCAGGAACAGATGAAAGTATGTTTCAGTTGTGTTGTGTTGTGCTTTGTTTTAATGTTTTGTGCTTTGCTTACCATTCATTAGAGTCTATTGATTTATTTTTGTGTTACGTTGACCTGAGTATGATCTTGTTAAAAATACTGGTTGACCATTATGCTAGCATTTGGAAGGATAACACTTATGTAAGAGGACCTGCAAAGAGTAAAATTTTAGTAACATAGTGAAATTAGACACTGCTTCAAGTCTTCCTGTCTTAAAGACAAGCATGTAACAAGTGGATAAACTCTGAACTAAGTCATTACCAATCTGTGCTGATCAGTGATCGGCTAGCATGTACAATCGGCTATTTTGCCAGTCAGTATAGTGGACCAATTGGGTGCTTGGACACACAACAGGGGGCATTGGGTAAACCCTTTTTGTCAGTTAATCAATGTTGTTAGCAGACGTTTTATGCCGCTGTTTTATTTCACATTGTGTACTTTTTATTTTTGCACTTTTTTCAGAACCTCATCGGGTTGGAGTAGTAGCCCAACCAAAACTACAACTTGTGTTCCCAGCGGGGGATATTGTTAGGAGTGTCTTTAAACAAGACAAGGACAACCTTGAAGACTATTTAAATCAACTGAAAGAAAAATCAACATCTCTGATTGGTATTACTGAATCAGCATCTAAACTCCAGTCACTAGGAAGGTTTGTAATTTTGCATCTCTTAAATAAATGCTCTTTAATTCAGAAACAGACAACTTTTGTACCTCTGCTAGAAGTCAAAACACTTTCTTTCAAAACAGGTAAAATGCAGAATGAATGACATAGCTATCAAATAATAATATGCATGTAATGATTACAA
>WURT03652494.1:3347-38727 GCA_009936505.3 Holothuria glaberrima
GCGGACCACGGCCTTCAGCATCATTCTCAAACCTCGATCAGATGACCACAGAAGGGAGAAAGCTGTTCTTAGATTGGAAGAAGAAATGACGGCCTACTGTAGAAGAGATGTCAATTCACTACAACAAGGCTGCATCCAGTTTCGCAGGTTATTTACTGGGAAACGGCTGTGGATCCCTTCAAAGAATGTTTGACGATTGCCTTCGCGTGTTTGCGGGTGTTTAGAAGGAACTTTTTTGAAAGAAGGGACCATTTTTATTGTACCCCACTAAGGCTACAACCCACGATATAAGCAATCCGTCAAGGTATTAAAGTGGTTACGCTAGATTTAGCAGGAAGAAAGCATTGTCAAACAACATGCAAGACAAGTAGAGAAAAGCAAATTGATCAGTATCGTGTGGATGATTTCTGTGATAACAACGTCTATGAGTTTAACGGCTGTGTCTGGCACGGTTGTCTAACTTGTATACCGAACAGGGAGACGTGTGTTCCAGGTCGTGACGTCACAATAGAAGAAACCTTTCACAATAGAATGTTTAGGGTCTGATTACTTGAGGTAGAAAGGTTTTCAGGTACACAGAATATGGGAATGTGAGTACGAAACACAAGTCAAAGGCAACCCCAAGATGAAAGCATTTACACATGCTATTGAAATAAGGGAACCCTTACGACCACGTGATGCCTTTTTTGGTGGCCGAACCAATGCCGTCAAGCTTCATCACGTGATATGCCCAGGAGAAATAATCGCTACATTGACGTCTGTTCTTTGTACCCGTGGGTGTGTAAGTACGGCGAATTTCCTATCCGCCATCCTACGATTATCACAGAGAATTTTGGACGTGTTCGACTACAATGGACTCATTCAGTGACGTGTGCTGCCTCCTCGGGGTTGAATTTGCAACGCCATTGAGCCAAGATGAGAAAACTTGTGGATCGAAAGGTGTCACTTTTACAGAAGTGTAAGGTGTTCATGCAAAAAGGCGGAGGGTATTGTGTTAGGTCTTTGTTATTAGCTATCATCAAACAATTAAAAACTCTGATACGGAGTATTCCAAGAAAAAGATGCTCATCGATCCCTTGGAGTTGGCAAAATGGCACACATCCAACACAGACTGTAATCTACCTGATGTATTATCAAGGATGGAAAAGACCTGGCGGGCCCATGACTCCAGATATACAACGGCAATGACGTCTAGAAGACAAAGTAGATCACTTTTTAAAAAACGAAGACGTTGATGATGAAGTTAGAGCCAAACTTTACCATAAAGCGATGCGACGGTAACGTGTTCATCACAAACAAATATGCCCATGTAAGACGCCATGTCTCCTATATACGATGCAAAACAGCATCACGTGAGTGATGATGCTATCATAGCCAGTGTTCCAACAAAGTATCGAGCAAAAGCTGGCAGCTAACTACAATTTTTCAAAGTTCATTGCATTACCTGTAATCCACAAGGTGAACAAAATGAATGATAAGGCCATTAAACGTAGTCATGTCATCGACCTGGTAAATGATTTAATGCGCTATAGACAGTCATTTGAACCTAGAGTCCATGAGACTTTATCTCAATGGTTAGCTGACCTTAACATCCCCGAAGAACTCGTCGGAAATCCTGAGCGAAGAAAAGCCATACAACGACTCAGAGACTCCGAAGAAGTGTACGTTAGCTGTGGCCTCCCATCTGAGAACGCCGCCTCGCTGAGATGCTGAATAGAAAAGAAATAAGAAGACAACCTTGACGTAAACTAACCTGGGAAGCTTTATAAAATAAAGTCCATATTACAAAGGAAGCGATTGTGATCATAGCCGTCAAGGACTGCATAAGTGGACGAGACCCAATCATTTCGATTCGTGATTGGCTTCAACGTATTCGTATTTTCTGGGAAGATTGTCATACGTAACCATGCTGACCAAAGCGATGGAACAAACTCTTCACAAAGTATATTACGACGTGTCGCACTCCCCTGGTTACACGGGTGTTGCACCTCTTGTCCGAGCCCTCAAGAGAAAGCACCCTTTGATTCGAAAGGTAGACATGGAAGCATGGTTCTAGCAACAGAAAGCAACATAGGGCGGATCAATTGACGAGGGCTCTCTTTTACAAAGACACTGCAGGAAAAATGGATACTGCTGACCCTGGAGCACCTGCCACCACTATAAACATGGGGTTAAAAAACGAAGTCGCTTCACCAATGAAAGCAAAGAGGTAGAACTGATCAGACGACTTCACAGTAATATCTTTTGTGAAGAAAAATATTTACTCAGTGGCTGGGACAAACGTTTGAAACTAACACCGAATACAGATTCCTTTGTACTCATGTTATCGAGGCAAGATCCGGAATACAGAGTCATGTTACAGCAATTCTCGTTGTTCGTGCAAACAGAAAAAATTGCGCCATCTATTCTCATTGCCCACGCCTATGCACTGGACAAAGACACTGCAAAATACACGGTCCGTCGGGTGCATACCAAAATTTTGTCGTAGCCAGCAGGAAATTTCAGCCTCAACGAAAATCACGTGTTCCTAGGACAACTGCCGAAAAGTATTGTCATATGTCCGTTATATTTCAAACACGAAGGATCAATAATTTAGCACTCTATAACGACGGTGTACAGATACCGACTAAGCCGATGAAGCCAAATTTTGATGATGAGCATAAAAACTGTCGTGATTAAAGCGTGGGTATCAGTCGAAAGGACTACCCTGCAGGGTACACATTATTTGCTTTCGATTTTACCCCAGACCTTTCAGATGGCGGACACTTCAATGTAGTGAAAGAGGGTAATTTGCGTCTGGAGATGAACTTTGCAGAGGCACTGCCCAGAACAATTAACGTGATTTTGTATACAAACTTTGACAACGTGATCGAAATCGACAAAGTCCGCAATATCAACTACGATTACACTAAGTAATGGATCGTCGACCGAAAGCGAACAATTCTGCTCTGTGACCTGTTTGCGCAAACCACATTTCAGAGTGTACTTTCCTTCGATCATCTCCATCAACTACCTGTGAAACACCGCCCTGCTACCTTCGTCGTAAACACGGATCCAAGTCGTCGTCCCGGAGAGCACTGGATTTCCACACACCTACTAAAGCTACAATCCTCGACAAATATGATGAGACAAACGAGCAAAACACGTAAGATCACTTTTCCCCTGCCTGCATCCCCAACTCCCCTGTTCAATGCTATGGCAGCCCAATGTGTTCTGAGACTTCAACATTGATACAGGGAGGGGGGTTTGTCCCATGTACTTTTGTCGAGGATTGTCTGAAGCCTGTATAAAGGTATAGGAATATCCAAATTTGCTTTTCGTGCCTAAAAATGAATAGGTTGTAGTTTTATTTTTCAAGTGATGATAAGGAATGAAGAGTTGAATTTGTCTGGCCAGTTTCCTGGCTTGTCAGGATGTCAGATTTATGTTAAATTTTCATGAAAAGGAACCAAAAACTATTAAGCATGGGCTTTTACGTGAATGTTTCCTGGCCAGAGTAAGGCGGAAAGGAGTGTACTTTCTGAGCAGAATCATTTGAAGTAAGGGTGGTAGTTTTCTGGTTGACCAGTGTTTATATTGTTATTAACTTGTAATAAATGGTAATGGAACGATGATGAACGATGAAAAGAAAAACCCTACCAAAATTAAAGAAAAACTTTCATTTTACAAAAATAATTGTGTCAGACTTCATTTACTAGACCTATCAAACATTCCGAAAGCTTACTTTTAGCCATGACACTTGGATTTTAAGTTATATACTTTATTTTTTCGGAACCTTATTTTGATAGGCCCAGATGATAAATCTTTTTTTATTAAGGAGTTACTCTTGACGTTCTAAGGAGTTCTTTCGCCGTTAAAAAAGGTTATGGGCGATTCATGACTACGTTAAGGCCTACCTAGTCTTAGAAAATATGACCTTAGACTAAACCTGGAAGTGCAAAGTACTTTTTCAAAAGTGCCTCCATTGGATGGCTGATACGACACTTAGACTGAACATGACTGCGTCTTAACCACCCGATCCTTGGCAACGTGTCTTATGGTTTTATTTCCAAAAGTCATCTCAGCTTCCAGCCGAAAAGCGAAACCAAACAGTATCCTCGAATACATGTTTCCCTGATAGAACACTATGACTTCAAGTTAACGTGATCCCATTCAGCCACTAGACGCATTCATCAAAGGTCAGTCATAAACTGCATTATGGAACTGCTAAAAAGAACGGATACCCAAAAGTATCCTCAGCTGGATGTCGAAGGGCGAAAAATCGATCGAACGATACCTGTGGTATGGGGTTTCTGTTCTCCTAGCTACTTGCCCTGGTGGGACACTAAGACTTAAAGAAAATGACTGCAAATCAGATGATTCCGCTCGTGAGATATTGTTAACAACGTTGTTAGGTTTGAAATCTAATGACCTAATTTCCCTCTTAAAATGATAAATCCGTAGAATGTGAAGAGATATTACTGTCTGTCATGGAACACTTTACCTGTCAGAGGGTAGGCCACGTTAACTTGTGTAATAGGATTCCTGGTTCACAGTATCAAACGTTTAAGTTGAGAAAACAAGAAAAAACCCAAAGTATGAGGTTAGCAGCGGCGCAGTGGCGCGATGCGGGAGCATTTGTCAAGGCCTTTAATTGTCTTTGACTTTCCACCTCCCGCTTCAGTTCAAAAGTATACGGTGTACAGGATCAATGTGCAACTGCAACTGCAACTTTCCCCCACATCACTCCTGCCTGCCCCCCACTTTTAACATTCTGGGGCGCCAATGAAGAGAGGATATTTTTCACAGCCTGAAATATACAAAAAAGTTCTGCTGAAAGTAGGGTTTCAAATTATCTTAGATAAGGCTTCTTGTGAGATCTTTAATTGAAAGGTTTACTGATACTTGAATCACTTCAGGAGAGAGAAGAGAACCGCAGAAAAATAGGTGATTGACCACATAACCTCTGAATCATTACTTGCTTATAGATCTGCTAGGAACTTATTTAACTCCATGCTTACACGAAGAAACGGCGATAGAACCACACAAGAAAAGCTTTAAGCTTCATCGTGTTCAGTTTTTTTTGATACGTTACTCAATTAATGTCCACAATTCATTTTGTATAAACAAGTGTATGTATTGCAATTGGAAAAACGAAACAAAAGGAAGTACAGTAACCGTCTCGTTATGGTGGTAGGTAAAGATGCTAAAAAGTTGTAAAAAGTCATTACCCTTCGCAGGACTATTTTTTTCTCACACATAATTGGCTAACTCTTTCAAGAATTATTTCGACACAAAGTTAAAAACGTGATGACTGAAATTGCAAACCAGGTGGAGACTTCTATCAGTGCTGACTTAGACCCGTATACAGCTATACTGCACCTCGTACAGAATCCGCCATTCTTAGTAAATGTATGGAATATGACGAATCTGACATCAGGAGAGTTCCTCTTGAAGGTAAATTAAAGTCCTGCATATTGATCCTCTCCCAGCACCGTTGCTCAAGCAGCACATTGGCTCGATACTATCTTCCAATACGAGACTCACGAATGTATCCCTTCTGACTGGCATACTTGCCATCTTGATAAAAAAAAATTTATTGTGACGCCGCTGCTTAGAAAATCGAACTTTGACCATATTTAACAAATTTATGGACCTGTCAATAATGAAAGTTTCGTTTCTTTGACAGCCGAAAACGTTGTCTTAGCTCAATTAATGCATCATGTTGATATGTACTACCCTTTATATAGTTATCAATATCCATGATATATACCTTATCATTTAACTGAAACTTTCCTCAGAAAACTCCATGCTGATATATTGCTAGGTATGGACAACCAGGATGTAGCAATGCTCGTGCTTATCGATCCAAGGGTAGAGGTTTGATCTCGTGCCTCACTGAAACTTCTCAATGATTGTTTGGAAAATAATGTGGTGATACCCGCACTCGAGGTTTATTTATTTATATTTTTTTTATATTTTTTTTTGTCGTAGGATAGCGAGGGAAAAATATGAATCATTTATGTTATGGTAGTCTTTGCTCATTATTATTGATAGTGACGTCTTTCAAGGCTTGCAATGCTTCATAACAACTCCCAGGCCTGACATGCAATGCTAGTAGCTTCATTTCTTGAATACTATATACAGTACAGTTGCCAACAGGCGAAAGAAACTATTCAAAAATTAGAGCCGTCTGCTTCTCAAAACCGATTTTGTTTTCCAGAAAGGGAAAACTTAGGAGTCGCCCTTGCCGACCTTGCAAAAACTTGAGAGGGACCGCCGATTGCAAAGTCGAAAATGACTAGACGGTACTACAAAGTTAGCAACTACTATCAGTATGGATCAGTAGTAAGCACTGCTGCATTAAGCGTTTTCCTGTGATAATAGCCAACGACGCAGTTGTACCATAACCTTCACAGCAGGTGTCAAGTACCTGTTTAAACGTACATGTTCTAACAAGGACAGTCAATGTAGATACAGTAGAAATACACGCCGACCAAGAGGGCAAATTGTACTAATGATTACAGGGCTATCGAATTTTATACAAATTGCGAAGTCGGAAATGACTATCAGCTTGGTTGCCAATATTACTTTGTGGACTTATTTGTATGAAGTAAAGGGGCAGACGAGAAGACCACGGTAGTATCAGTGACAGCCGGTCGCTTTGTTTTTATGCCTGTAGGAAGTTATTACGTAACATTATTGAGTATGCACAGCTTTTCAGTGTCAATAAATACTTTCTGTCAACTGAATCATATTGCTTCTATGCTATTTGTTGGGTTACTTTCATGGAGAACTGTCGCTGGTGACAAAGGTCGGGTTTTGTAGAAAACTTGTAGCAATCCTTTAGGGTGGAGAAAAA
Organism: Holothuria glaberrima; assembly: GCA_009936505.3. Lineage (NCBI taxonomy): Eukaryota > Metazoa > Echinodermata > Holothuroidea > Aspidochirotida > Holothuriidae > Holothuria > Holothuria glaberrima. The sequence continues at coordinate 10,189 of WURT03652494.1, forward strand.
TAGGCTAGAGAAAACAACGCTCTCAATTCACACCCCTTAGGGTCCTTATATCCTTAACACTTATTTTTGCGTACGTTTTAAAGTGTAGGCCAGAAACAAAACATTAAAATTGCCGAAGGGTCAACTTGGGAGCTAGTTGTAAATATTTGTCTACTTTCTCTTTTGGAATACAAAATTTTTGATACGATTTGAACAGAACCCTCTTTTAGGAGACACCACATACTGTACGTTTGATTCTACCCCTTTCTCGATATCAATATATGTACCGTATATGGAAATTTATATCTGGACCATATCTGGTTCAGATATGGGATTTGTATCTGGCTTTAGCGAAAATTGGGCAGATATATCTTGACATGATATAACATAAAGGCCATATATGGCCCATATAAAATTGTATAAGGCTCAATTTTTATACGGGACAGACATCATCATACATGGCAAATCCGTCTATATCCCATATATGGCAAATCCATATATGTGCCATATAGGTTATTTATATAAGGCCCATGTCTGGTCCACCTATGGTATTTGTATCTGGCTTTTACTCAAATTGGGCAGATATAACTTGATCAAACATAAAGGTCATAAAATGGCCCGCATAAAATTGTATATGGCTCACATTTTAATTCCTAAATAATGGAAAATAAAAATCAGAGCTACAAATTCTGACTCCGTTCACAATCACAGATCATTTGCACATATTAGTTAATAAGACCTGTTTATTAGTAAAAAGTGTATGTATTTGATGAATTCGGTATGCAGATATGTTCTATTTCATCCCGAAGTTGTCTTAACGTAGGACAAACAATCAAATTAAACATAAAGAAATTGACATGACCTTATTATACATGAATTGTACATCTATCATTGTCTTTAATCAAGTTATATCGGACATGATATGGCCATATCAAACTTTATATGCATATCTGGCATTGTATGTTATCACGATATATCTGGCTTGATATGGCCATATAAAGGTTGATATAAATATCTGGCGTGTTCTGTTATGAAATCGTATACGGCTTGATACGGCCATATTAAACTTGACATGCATATCAGGCACATTGTTTTTTCACTAGTGATATCTGGCCTAATGTGGCCGTATAAAACTCGATGTGTATATCTTACATGGTAGTGTCTGAAGTAATATCTGGCATGAAATGGTAGTATAAATCTGGCATGGTGGTTTACCAGGCAAATTTCTTGCTTAATATGGCCCTATAAACCTTGATATGCATGTAGGATACAATATTTCAAGTGATATCTGGCTTGATATGGAAATATGAAACTTGATATGTATATTTGGCATGGTGGTTTACCAAGTCAATATCTGGCTTGAAATGGCCTTATGAAAATTGATGTGCATATTTGGGATGGTTGTCTATCAAGTTATACCTGGCAGGATACAGCCATACAAAATTTGTATTTTTTAAAAAAAAATTTACATGTATTTCTGGCATGGTTTTATCAAGTTATATAAGACTCTAATAATAGCCACATGAAAACTGATATGCTTAACTGACATGCTCATCTATCAAGTTATATATGGCTTCATATAGCCATTTGCCTCCGATGATCTAATAAAAACGTACACAGGGCTCCCATCCTATGTCCTCTTCCAATGGGTGCTCAATGGAGTGAGACCTTATGTAATTAACATGAAATACTGCACAGGCCACGACAACCATTCGAACAGTGAAAATCTTATCACTAGAAGATCAATCATTCTTTACGCTCATGAAATTAAGACTAAATTTTAATCAGCAAGATTTAACTCATAGACTCAAAATTTTACAGACCATAGCTTGAATAAAATTCTAAACGGATAATATTTTGTAGCTCATGAACATGAGAACCTTATTTATTTGCAAACTAGAGAACAAATTTACTATAAATCGTTTTATAAAAGCCTTTATGGGTGTTTTAGGTGCATTATCGGCTGCACAGAAATCAAAGTCCATGAACCTTCTTCAGCAACTTTAAGTAATCATGTTTACAGCCAGAATAAATCTCTCCCCTACTTTAAACTTTTCAGTATGCATCATCCTTGGGTTACAAACTGAGCCTTAAAATCTCATCTAAGTAACTAACTAGAACTAACTAACATATATTCGGATGACACCAGTTATGTTTGACATATATACAGACTCCACCTCCACTCTTTTTCCAACTTCCTCTAAGCATCTGTCAGCTCTTAAAAATTTAAATCAATCTAATTCAAAAGGAACATCTAAATGACTATTCGTCAACCACGTCTCAGTAAATGATAGGATACTAGCGTTTCTAAAGTCGGACAGAAGCCGTGCATTAGCACATAATTCATCCGTTTTATGTTCTTACAATTTTTGTTTCTGCGCCTGACTCCACCGGGCTTTCCCTCTTACGTCTCTTCATTTCTTTCGGCAAAATCAGATAAATGGGTACAGTGCAGCAAGCTACACTAGTACCTATAGTGCGAAACTCTGATGATGTATACTGAATTCTGGAGTGAGTCTCACAACTTTCAGCATCCTGAAAACCATCGTTGTTACTAAGAGACAGACATATGGCACAATCAACATCCAAACAAGAACGTTAAACAACTTTCTACACATATCTAAGACAAAGTTCACGAAAGAACAACAATAATTTGAGAGAAATATGAGAGAAACCGCAGATTGCGTCGCCACAGTGCAGCGCCACCAGGATCTGGTGGCAATGCAATGCAATGCAATGTAAACAAGTGGCCCCACTGTTTACATTTAGCACAAGCAATACTCTGATAACCAAATTAATCAGAGGTTTGAAATATTCACGGCTGCATACATTGCAAGGGAAAGCTACAAAGACTTTTTTGATGAATTTTACAAAATTGCTAGTTGAGTGTTTTTCTTATAGCATTTTCAATTACAATAATTTTGTCATGTCCTTTTTGGTTCTGTATTTCAGGAACAGCTGCCTAAAAGACAAAAACAACTAAGGCAAGATATGGTTACTAAGCTTATGATCTCCATGAATATTTTCCCAAATGTAAAATATCTTTATTTGATATGGTCCTAACAACAACATCATCACACCAATCACATCCGGTGGTCCAGACGTTAATTTGAATACAATAGTAATGATAATGGTCTACTTGAATAAGCCAACAGGACTATATGAGACAGCTCTCTTTCTGGGAATGAAGTAAATAAATCATCATTTTGCGATATATGTATGGATTATTCACCTCCCTCGAGACTTTTCCATCAAGCCCGTAGGCACACAAGGTACTGAGTGGGGCGAGATAGCTTCCTGCGGAGAAAAGTTTTCGGAGGGATATATTTTAAAGGCAATTTTAATTTTTTACGTTGAGGGGTGAACACTTTTTCAGGGACCCCCCTTGGCTACTTGTTTTTTCCCAAACTGCTGACAGTTTACGATTCTATCTGGCGAGACACTATGTATGGCTGACTCGTCTTTAACCTACATTAAGTAGTTTTTTCACAAAATGTGGTATGTTTTATCAATAATCTGTGATCTGTGTTCTGCTTGGTGGCAACACTACACATAATTTTCCCACTGCAAAGGTGGTAAGATTGGATTGTCATAGTAGTTCATTACTTTTGCTAAAGCAGAATGAGATTAATTACTTACATGTGTAGTAGAGATACCGACAACAGTATCCCTGCACAACTTAACAATGCTAGGAGTAATACAGCCAACTTCATAATTGTGCAATACTTAGAAGATGATTGCTGTACTCTGTAAAAGATAATTTGCTTTTTTGATTTTCATTAATTTCGAGCTTGTCTAAATTTTGTTCATGAAGTGAATTTGTGTTGGTATTGCAACTGCCTTTGGAACTGAATGGCAGGACTGTTATGCTTATGTTTTTTTGAATAACAACATTGTGAATGCAAGGAACTTGTCTACGTTTTACTTTTGGACAATCAACGTAAAATAAAAAAAAACAGAGATATTATCTGCTAACTTATCAAAGTTAAAAGATTTTAACGATTTTAAACGAGATTAGTTGCAGCACTTGATACTGCATTTTATATGAACCAAATAAGTTTTAACTTTCAGCTTTGTTTTGACCTTCAAAACATGCATGTACTCTGCAGGTACAGCAACAGGATAGCTGTCCTTCACTGGCTGTCTCCACACTACCTTATGTGAAGTTGACGCTCTGTTTAGGCCTTTATCCACAGTCACACTGAGAGCAAACGGATCAGCTGCACTGTGTTTGCAGCCTAATTATATACCTTCTGAAGAAGAATGTTGAAAATAAGTAAACTTACCTAAATGAAAGGCTCTATCATCTCCAAGAATGAAATGAATGCGTTTTAATAAAATTCAGCTGAAGCATTTCTTATATTTAACATGTTTTGTTGTAGCATTCTGAGAGACTTAACCTATTAAAGTCTAGAGAGAGAGTAAAAGTCATAAATATAACACTCTTTTGTAGTTAGTCTCCTTCTCCCAGCCATCCTTGACTTTCTTGTATTTTTAACTTGGCTCACTGCACAGCAAACATGAACATACATGAACACTTTCAAAATTTGGCGCACTTTTGCCCAACATTTTAGGCACATAGCATATATTTTGCACCAAAATAGCAAATTTTCTCCCGCTTGAAAGGGAGGAGGCTGAAGTACTTCACACAGTCCTCACCTACAAGCCATGGTCACAGACCCAAGAAATGTTTTTACCTACGCTGTGCATAGACACTAGCATGCACCTCCAGTTCTCTCTTGAGCAAAATTCAGAGAGTGTCATGTGGTAAGCAACTTTGTTGTAAACCTGAAACTGCTTTTATTATAAAAGGACAAAATTAACAGTGCTCTGAAAGTAGAGGAAAGAATAATAGAGCAGCCTCCTTCATCAACTCTTTAAGAAAGCCATATAGAGCCGGCTCATCAAGTTCACTGCTGTCAACTATTTCATCTCATAACAGATCACAATTGCAGCTTGCAAAGGGTCATCTTGTTTTCTTCATCACTTCACTAAAAGTGCAAAACATACCTGTGTGGACTCTCCTACCACTTTTACAGTACGTACATTTGGAAGTGTAAAAGTAATAATTTTTTGCATAAAATCATCTCTTACACCGCGAAAAAGGGAACACGAGTCTTTGAACTTCCTCATCCACCCCACCATCCTGTGAAAATGATGAAAATTGGTGATCCCTACCACACTATGCTTATCCAGCAATGCCACTGCATTGTAATGATAGATCCACTCACTTTATTGAGAAGTATCCATGGATGGTATGGAGAGTTTAAGCACTTAGTCTGGGGGTATCACCTGTATCAACAATGTTCAGATTTCTTTGTAAGCTGGTCATAAACCTTTTGGTCATTAATCAAAGTAATTGAAAACGGAATAAGTAGGTGCATGGTCAGTCTGATCATTGTCATAAATGCTGTACTATATTTATATTAGAACATGGGCTAGAGTTATAAGCAACCCAAAACATGTTACATTTTCCTCTGAATTTCCGACAGATTCTTTTTTTTTGGTCAGGGTGAATGATTGAAAACTTGCAAAGACGAAAGATGTAGAAAATTGGTTACACCACTCCCATCACACAAACACTGTCAGGGTCTGTCCTGGTTCTGATGTCAGGATGTTACAATCCCCAATAAACGTACATCAGTAAAGCCGTAGTCCTCGGGCTAGAGGAATAAATTGTCACAAAAGTAACAATAAGTGTCACATACTGGTTTGCAATTGTGGATCATGGCAATCAGGAGATCAACTGGGGAAATCCATGACAGTGTACGGGACGACTAATCTTGGGTTAAGTCGAGCGTCATTCTCAAACTACAGTTTACTGTGGGATTTTATTTGCATCTTTAAAAAAATCCCAAAAAAGTTTTAATTTGAGCATGACAATTTATCTACTATTTCAAAAGAGGCATTCGTCACCTCAAGTACATTTTTGGTTAGGTAAAACAAAGGTTTCACTCAACTGATGACTGTTTTTTGATTGGCATCAGCGTCGGAAAAATGAAAAGAGAGAATGGCTGGTATTACACAGCATGTACAGAGTGTTCTGATTACACATTTGGCCTTAAAAGCTCATCGGAATATGGCCATAAGCAATATAAAATACGTTTGTGTCTGCACCAAGAGGACCGTAAGACAATTTTGGTAGGGGATAGAAGTAACTTTATTGAAAGAATTGGAACCGTCTGAGGTGAAGAGATTTGCCCTTAAAATTGAAAACAAAAATCATCAGCTATTTTACAACCTAGAATGGACTAGAGAGTGCCCTGCTAACCAAGATCAACAACTTAAAAGTCTTTAGTGCTTAGGAGTTGTAGTAACCTGATTTGGACCTGTGAGGTAATGAATTAGCCTCAGTCTGCTTGCAATTAATTAATACAGCTTCGCTTGAACAAAACAGTATTCGGGCTATCTGTCACATTGTTGGACAATTAGAGTCCCTTTCCTAGGCAAATAAGTTTGACCCTTTTCAGGTATGTTTTCTGCTATCTGTGAAAACAAAGACTTGGTGTTAAAAGGAATGGTATAATGATTTGAGTAAGCACTTCACATCCCAGGGATTTCAGGTCTAGTTCTTCCCCTGGATAGTAGAATCATTATTTTAGTGCTTTGTTTTGTGTTTACCAGCATTACGGAAAGTGACTATTTATAACATAGGTAATATTAATTTAGGCCTTGAACGGCACATTTTTATTACCATGTGCAATCACACATATGGAGGGAGCTTACAGTTTACAAATTGCAGCTTCACGTGACGGGGTTGCTAAGCGACTCCACGAATAAATCTTCCGGGCAAGCGGAATAACGATTGTGCTTTCGTGCTTTAATATAATGATTAAGCGACGATACGTGAAGTGCATCCAGATACCACGTGATAAAGGAGAATATTTTTAAATACTTTATTATTGTACATTATCTGTCCCCACTGGTCACCTGATTCCTGTCAAGTTAAAAAAATGGCAACCGACTGTTATTACGTATACACGTTGAATGCTTTATTACACCAACCCTTTGGGGTAGTTCAACATCAAACAGATCGAGTTTCGGTTTGCCGTAAGTTGTAATCTACCTTTAACATTTTACCTTTGTTAACGCAGACTTTCAATGGAAATCTAGATCAACGAAGCCAACAAGACACAACTCGTTGAGGGTTTACATTGATGAGACCATCATTTACCAAAACTCAGTAACAATTGTAAGGAAAGGAAAATTGCTGTAGAGAGATGGAAATACCAAAAATATTTCTGGGGCTAACGCTCACTGCGTGTGTTGTTCTATCATTACTTTATCAAAAGAGTAACTGGATCCTCGAAGGAACGTACGATAGAAAATTGGTAGGTACCTAAGTATTATTTAATTTGCAGTCTTCCACCAGACTTGTTCCATCATATTGCGTAATGAATGACGCAACACTTTCGTCGATTTCACATTTTGGAAAAAACTTCATTGAGTCTTAAACAGTGATCGTTCGTATTGCATTATGTTAAGCACACAGGTACTCATGCTACTTAGAATGTCTTGAAGAAGACTGATTTCATGATGGCTAGATTGAATTGAGTCTAAACTAGTGTGGGAATGCTGAAGGTGTGTGGTTACAGTAAACCATAGGAGAATTTGGACATCGAATCGGGAACAAAATTTGAGTTGAATTGCACTTGGGCTGTTATTGTAGTTCATCATAGCTTTGACATTCATAAAAGGCTCTCTAATCACACCCAAGGCAGTTAGAATTCTCCTTAATAAGTTAACTTTAAGCCCCTAATCGAATTTAACCAAACCCTGTCTGGTAAACCACCAACAGAACCACAGTATTGTCACAGAGAATCGGGAACATAACTGTCCGTAAAATTAATTCACTGTTGACCAACCAGAGTGGGACATATTTTTTGAATGATATCAAACAAAGTGCAGTTATTAACTGTAATTAGGACCCTAGCCTCTTCCTAAATATGCTTGGGCAGGGAATTACTTCTGGGATGCCATATTCCCTTTAAAGAATCAGTCATAATTCAATTGAATCGTTCTTACTTTGTTATCTTATTTATGAATCTAGGTAAGAATCTTTCCGAAAGCTCTCATTCTTGCTTAAAACAAATGTTCCAAAGGAAAGCTTTACATTCATTTTAAAAGAATCCAAAAATGGCTTTAATCTATAGCGTATTTGCCACTCGAAGAGAACTCTATTTTTCACTGGATTAAGTCGTCTTAACATGATGTTTAAAGATTTGATGTTTAAACCTATGCACTGATAGCAATCAAACATTCACCACTATTCCAAAAAGCTAATGACCAAATTGCACGTAATCAATTTCTTAAAAGTGTGAAATGAGCAGAAGCGTAAGCCATTTGGTAAGTTTCCAATTTCAGAAGATAAATTTTTACAATGTTTTTTACAGTACGCCCCTAAGCGATTCCAGCTTCCACCATCTATTTGTCTAGGATGGAAACTAGAAGATAGTCCTTATCATTATGCTAACAAGAATTTTACCGGTGGACCACGTACTGAAAAACTAACTTCACTGGACCACGTGACCAATGCTACTACATCACGTGTGACTATAATTAACAGAAAAACGACGTACTACATGTGTGATCACATTGCCGTGCTTATTGAAGCGCGTGATATGAAGAATGAGACTAAGCACTACGGGGGTGACTATTTTCGAACTAAAATTTATACAACTAATCCGTATTCGGCGAGTGGTCCAGACCACTTTATTGACTTTCAAAATGGAACATATGTTGCATTATTTACCCTCCGATGGACGGGACAAATAAAGATACACGTATCTTTGGTTCATCCAAGTGAGGCGGTTCCCATTTTACAGCGAACCACACAGGACGGAAAAGCAGGAAAATTGTTCACCTTCATTGGAATATTTCAAACCAAAACGGGAAAACAGACTTTCAAAGAAGACGTTGTTTGCTCTGTTGCTGTTATGGACGTGAGTTAGGTTTTAGTTTCATATTTCTTTCCGCGTGATGCAATCACAATGCATTTAAAGAACATGATGTGTGTAGCAGCTCTCTTTGATAGAAGTGATTACATTTTCATGGCCTTGATTTACCTTTAGGCATACTTTACGCAGTGATAAGGCAAAATGATCTTAAAGGAATTTCTTTCTGGAATTGATCCATACATAACGAAATTCTACTCATTTTAAGTAAACATGCGTCTTGTTCATTTTTCAATAGGAATACATGAAACGGGATGGAGATTATCTTATTTGGTTCATTCATAGCAGCCTTGAAGAGCCGGGTGTCGAAGGCGGAAGGGGGATTTTTCTCCCACATTGAGTTCAGTACGGGGCCACAATGTCTTTGTCTGTTGTAGTTTTGACAACTATTCAATAAACTTTTCAGTGAAATAGGTTACCAAAAATGCCAAGTAATTTCCCTTGAAACTTCTAGATGATGGTCGTGCTTGCAATTCCAAGTAAGGTTGGGTAAAGCTACTTTGTTTTTAAACTTTCCAAGCAAATTCTATAAATTGATTTTAATGAATTTTCTTACAGTTTTTTCAACTGTTATTAGAGTTTCCATAGAAACTCTTTGCAAATATCTAGACCTTCTGAAGAATTTCTACGACATAAACATTCTACTGAAAGTAATGGTATAAGAGGTTTTCCGACCCTTTTAAGATGACACAAAAGAGTTTTTTCTCTCAATATGGTAATGATATACCAAGTGTAAAAAATGTCCATTATTGCTATCTTGAGATATCGGGTTAACTAGCAATTTTTAAGAATTTGATATTTTCACCTCCAGTGAGTAGTAATTTAGGAGGTTTTCAGGCCGTTTTAGGTTGGGGAAAATAAGGTGGGGCACGTGAGATCAAGCAGGCAATGGTAATATTTCGCTTAGGTTTGGTGAAATGTATGAAACGCATAACTAGGGTGGGAACCAATTAGGCTGTTCACAGTTACGTCATTGGTTGTTATTGGTTGGCATAGAGCATGCGCAAAAACACATGCGTGTATGTTAGTTGTTGCGCGTGTAAACGCTTGTGCGATTACACGCACGAAATAGACGAATTGGAATCTACTTTGCATTGTGACGATAGTGTAAGCGCCCAATAAACTCTTTTACCGACACGCTGTAAGGTAAGTTGTTTGTAAACAATGAATGAGTCTATAGGGGATACTCATCAAACGAGCATGGTGAAGGGTATGACACTTATTCTTAGTTGCAAAGCAACAAGTAGGGTAATAAAATCAACATGTTTTCGTGACGTTACAATAATCCCAGTATCAACACGACTGTATGAAATGACAGGCTCCAAAGAAGAGACTTGTGGGGATCGAACCCACGAACTTACTGTTGAGAAACAGACGAGGTCTCCAGAGAGTCTATTTTTTTTTTTTTTTGTTTCGGAGAGCGCTACATCATAACATACAATAGTTTTTCTATCAGTATCTCAAGGTTTTCAACCATTTTATAGGTAGGATAATGAGGGCAGGAGTTAGTTTTGTCATTAAGGTACGGATGACATCATTCCCTATAAAGCAACTATTACGGCACCCTTGATCAAGTTCGAGTAATGTACTGCTTTTGTTTCAGCATGACTGCACCGCTGTATAAGAGGGAGTGGTCTAAGGGAGAAAGTCGTATGGGAGATGGATTTATGAAACAGCTGTGTCAATATCGATATTGTATTTGTAGCTTCTTGAGACAGCTGACCACAATATACAAAAATCTGGCTTTAAGGGGGGAAGCACTGGTTTCGTTTACGTAACGAAATGTTTGAACACTTGTCAAAATGGTGGAAACTAACTCGAATTCATTTTTTCAAGTTTTGTATATTCTTTGTTTTTACACAATTTATGTATTGGAACTACAGAAAAAAATGTCATATGGAAACAATCATAGTGTCAGTAAAATCCACTTAAAATTTAATGCTGTCTCACGGACGATATTAAAAATAGTTATTTATGATCTTCATAAAGTTTTTTTTTGTACTGGAATGAATACGGATACCTAATGTTCGTATAACTAATGAAGACATGCAACTATCTCAGAATAACAACTGTTTGTAAATTAATCAAGTTGCCAGTAAGTCATTATTGATACCCAGCAAGCAAGCCAAATTTGGTCCCAACTGGGCTTTGCTTGGGCATCTTGGGCTACATTGGGCTTAGGTTAAGGTTGGGTTTTATTCTAGGGCCCCAATTGAAAACCATGGGGGCTAAAATGACAAAACATTTAAATTAGTTCCTTTTTGCATAAACATTGTTTTCTGTTTGTATTGGACAGAATTAACTTTAAAACTAAGAAAATAAGTATGTGTGTTAAATTGGAGTAGAGCTGGGTTATAAACTGAGTGGGCCCCACTTGGGGCCAGATTGGGAATCAATGCATATACAAAAGAAACAAAAGTTAAAATCAAACATTGGACAATGTTGTTTTAGCTTTTTCTTGTTGATACTGAGAGTAATTCTTTTTTTAAACTAGGCTTAACTTGTCTAATAAATTTATTTAGCCCTATTTGGTCCCAACCGGTCCCAATCAGGCCCTTGCTGGGCTAACGTTTATCTTATTTTAAAACAATTTTACCACAATATTTTCATTGATTTATGATGCACTAGCATTTGCTTATCTGTAATAAACTTAAAAACAATAACATATTGCATTAACTTAGCTAAAGTTTTACTTGGGCTTGTATTGGGCTATGGAATTCAATGCCCAGGTGGGGCCCAGCAAGGGCCAGAGTAGCTTATTTTTAAAGAAAAAATTCAAAACGGTTTAAGACAATATATCTATCTATATAACAGAACAGATCTGTATTAGCCCTTAATGTTAAACTGAATCAACTCTTACTTGGGCTTGAGTTGAGTTATGGAATTTTAAGGCCCAGTTGGGTCCCAATCAGGGTCCTTCTAGGGTAGCTATATTTAAAATTGTTTTAAAGTAGTTGTAAGACAATATTTTCATAAATATATATGCCAGCACAGATCTGTATTAAACCTTTAATATTAAATCTAAATCAACTTGCAAATAGTTATAAGGAACTTAGATGTATCTCCCATACTTTGTAAGGTATCCTGACTATTAACTAAACTAAGCTGACTTCCAGCCTTTTCCACACTGACAAGTACGAGCTTAACACATACTCCAAGCAAAGATAACTGGAAAACAGTCCGTGACCGGCCCTACTTAAACCATTTGGTTACAAGCTGAGCCGTAAAACCTCATCTAACTAACTTACCAAGCAAAGATAACTTCTCTATTAAGTCTAATCATGGAGCTATTACGTAATAGTTCCATGTTCCTACTACAAGGAAGTTTATTCATGCATATATGCAGCTTTGGAGTTAACCATGAACTCCTTTTTGATTGGACAAAGGTACCTCAGTGGGGCAAAAGCCACCTACTCAAAATACCCATCTTCCTGTGTATCACTGTGTGAGCACAATTCATGGACAGTGCACTGTGTGCCACAGACCAGAGATAGTACAAAGAAACAGTATGCAGCGTACACAGTACAGCTATAGAAGCACACTCAGCAATGTGTGAGGAGATATGTAGCAGATTTTCTGAAAGGTCTCAATCAAGATAACCAGTTGAAAGCAGTGGGCAGTTTGATTTCAATGAGTTATTGGGACTTCATTTTACTGTACTGTGCTTACTTAATTGGACTGTTTATGTATTTGTGCGGGCAACAGATTGTTTTATCTTTTCGTTCTTTGGACCTTGGTTGCTCATCTCATTTGCACAATATTCTGTATGTTTGTATATGTGATACTACAGGACCTGCTACCTCTTTCTATGTGTGCATTTAGCAGTGGATAAATTTTAATTTTGCAGCTCAAACCTGAATACGTTTAAGGGGACATGAACTTTGTCTTCATGCTTTCAAGTTTCAAGTTCTTATACTCCATCCGTGCGACTATTGCTTTTTACTAATATTTTGCATGACTAATATATTGCTTTTTGATAGCACAAAGAACTCTACTGTTACTACTGCTACTACTATGGAAAAAATTAAATTTCTCATAGCCCCTCGATTAGCTAAAAGGTTCGAACGCAGTATGAAAATAACACGTACCCCAAAAAACCCAGATGGGACCCAATTTCTCCCCTGATCAGTAACCTCAATTGAAACCCAATTAGGACCCAATTTGGGTCAAACCGATCACCCCAATAAAAGCCTAACTTAATCCCAGTTTGGTCCAAAGCTGTTGGTCCAATTAGGGCTAAACAAGGGCCCAATTGAGGCAGAATCCGTTACCCCAATTGGGGCCCAATAAAGACCCACTTTTGGCCAAATCATTTAGCCCAATTGGGTCCTTATTAGAACTACCTGACAAAAGTTATTGGGCTCCAATTGGGAAGCCCAGTATGGCCCCAAATGGTAGCCCAATTTGGCCCCATTTCAGACCCAAATGGCTGTGTTAGCTGGGTAGATACTGCATGCTGTATATTTTCTTTCAAAACGTAAAAAATAATGTATGAACCTAGAAATCGAATAGACAGGAACCACCCCTGATGCGGTGGTAATACTGTATATTTGTTAAAAAGACAATGTGTGGGATGGACGGCAAAAGAAAGTCCAGTCACGGCGTTTTTCCTGAACGCAACTTATACAACAATGTGCGCAATAATCATGAGAACCATTCAATATACATGGGGGTGTTTTAGAAAGTTATGTAACTAGCTAAATTCAAGTTATGAATTATGAGGTATCCGACTTGGTATTGCAACATGGTTATTATTTACTGCTTCAGGAGATACACACGTTCACATAATAACCATAGTTCTTGCATAACTTTCTTAGATAATTATGGTTGGTAGCTCTCAGTAAAGCAATCCATAGACCCTGTCAGAGGCGACTCCTGGGAACAATTAGTTCTTATTTCAAATAAAATTATGTTCAACTGAGAGTATCATGCCTTAACAAAGTTCATGTTTTACGGTTTTTATTTTCTATCGCAAATTGAAAAAGAAGAGGAGAGCTTCCATTTTACAAACTCAGAGTCACCTAAAAAAATTTCAGAACACTTAATTGTTCAAAAAGGTGGGATTATTGGCTTTCGGAAACTTGACAGATAGGTTTCGCTGGGTGTGATTTAAACCAGTGTGAATACATGACACCATTTAATATTTAGCCTTTATGACGCAATTATGGTTAACAATTTACCTATTCCTTACCGGACAATGCATGGTTGAATTGATATCAAACGTTGGTATCCGGTTGGTGGTTATACTGAATTTGGTTTTAACTTGTTTGTTTGATTTGCACTGTTAATTTAATATCTTAACTCTGCTTTATCTTTTGATGGTCTTGCATTAATTTTTTTATTTTTTATTTTTTATTTTTATAGATGATGTAACTTTTCTAAATATTTCAAGTTATCTGCCAAAATGATACAATAGTAGGCCTACGTACGTCAATCAGTGAAGAGGTTACTACAGGTATTTTTTCACGGAACGACCAGAGTTCCTCTAAGGACATTGTCTATCAGTAGACTACAAAGACTGTTTTAGCAGTATAAATATCGCGTAAAGTGTCTCTCGTTTGGTTGCTAGCCATATGGTTGTACAAGATGCTGCTTTGACACTGTAAGTTCGTTACTTGTCGATTGTACCTTGAAAATTAGCAGCCTGTAAGTATAAGGACCTGGTAACTGTTCTTTTACTTAACATTCTTTTGTAAATTAACGTAATCCACAGCTGTAAAGTGAGAGATTCTGCTGTAGAATGGATGAAAAGTTCATTTGGACAAGTTTATTAACATAAGAAATTTTAACACATGGAAGGCCTGAAAGTATAACCACTCTTAATTTATGTCTTTGCGCCCAAACAGCATTGCGTTAGACACACCTTAGATTTCTACCGGAGCAAATGAAAGCCTTTCTTTGGTTAACAATATCTCCGACTTTACTTTTTTTACTCCTGGAAGCTTATAAGTAACTTGTTTTACACTTGTTCTTCGTTATTTGTTTCACAGCTTTAGTGGCACAATTGTATAGTCTCTTACCCCACCGTGAGATGTCAGTGCGGTCAGATTTAAAGATTGATCTGGAAACATCTTGAAAGTAACGTCACCGGTTTATTTTCAACACTTTTAAGGGGGTATGAATAAAAACGCATGCAGTGCTAACTTCTGCATTTGTTGTTCAGTCGTCAGCGGAGCAGCATCATCGTTTTGTCGAAGCCATAGCTTACTCAGTGAGAATGGCAACTGCTGCAGGTTCTGAGGATACGTCGGAAATATTTGCATGCACATTGTTCGAGCAAAATTTTCGCCAAAAAGAAAAACACTTGAAGCGTCATATATATGTTACAAGTGTCCACACTAATTCCAGGAAGCATGTTTGTTCCAAATGTTCGAAAGAATTTACCACGCGCGATGCCCTCATGAGGCATCAACGTCGACATAACTTTTAAGAAACACTACATCCTTGTGATTTGTGTGACAAAGTATTTTTGAGGAAAGATCATTTGACCCAACGTCTGCAGACTCACGCAAGGGAAGAGTCTACAGAGCTTCCGTCGAAGCGTTTCAAGACATCAGACACTGATCCACAACATGTAAGCACTAAGATTTCAATAAATGCAGTGGACCAAAGTACGAGCAATTGTAGTAGTCAAAGAATGATTGACACCACATGTGATGGCACAATTCCAACACCAGAAGACTCGAACGTGGATTGCCCAATGCAAGAAAAACCTTCTTTCTCTTCAGCAGACTAGGATTTAATCGAGCCGAGACAAAAAGATTCAGTGTCATATAAAGAGGATCTCCTTCTACCCGAAGTTTCCAACTAGCTGAACAATGTAATCCAGAAGACGTGGTCTCTCTTTATCGAAATCACTGGGGTTGCATTCGGACCAACTTCCAGACTACAAAAAAGATAAAGCACATTTACAATTTTCATTTACTTACTCCAGGTGTAGAAGAACTCTTGAACTTAAAGGAACAGGTATTTGATGCAATGACCTCGGCATTCATGGTAAATATAGCCTTCGGTTTCTTATTGTGACATAAAGAGACGTGCCAGTTACAGTATTATTATGATGACATCTGCGTTATCGTCGTTTATCACAAATAACCCATTACTCATCAGTCTGGAAAGGAATAAGAACAATGGGAGGCGTTTTGACCATTACCTGTGCCTCTTTCGATGTTTAGCTCTCCATCGAGGTGCGACGACAAAAGCATTTGAAAAAGAAGCAAAAATATTGTTTAAGGAGATGTACTCTGTCAAGCCATCAGAATTTAAAGGCATCACACTTCTCGACCTTTTTCGAGTAGAGGAAACGTTTGGACTAAACGTCGTTGTGTACGAGTTAGTTCAAGACGGAGCGTCCATGGAAGAGGAAAACGTAAGTTTCACCCCCTGTCGTTGCCCATCTCATACGACGATCTCTGCAGCGTTATAATGATACTATGTTCAACCATTTTCAAAACCGCTTTTCGTACATCCAGGACATAGAAAACTATAGCAAGTCCTTTAAGTGTCAAAAATGTTTCAAACTGTGGAAGGGTCGATGGCAGCTGCAACGACATGAGGCAACCTGTGAAGGAACCGTGTCAAATACACGTTTTTTGACGGCGTCTACACACATCCCAAAACGGTATTCGAATTGCTAGATGAAGAAGGTATCACCATTCTGAGTGATCCAGCTCCGATATCATCCCTTTAGGGCTGTATTTGACTGAAAGTTTCTTTTACCACCGATAAATTGACGTGGAATGCAAAACACGTTCTCCTCAGCGTAAGTGTTTGTAGTAACGTGCCTGAGTACGAGAAACCTGAATTCTTTATTTCCTCTGGCAATCCAGACCAATTCCTAAGTGAAATGCCTTCGTACTTGACAGAAATAGCTCACAAAAGTAGGAACCTTTCAATGAAACAGTTTGCGCCGTATATCCATGTCATTGAAACACGTATCGAAGCGGATAAGCCCGCATTTAAAGATCTGTGTCAACAAAGAAATAAACACACTCGACCGCAAAAATACTGCCTTCAAACGCTTTTGGAGAGGTCTACAACATATCTTTCAGAGCAGCCCGTCGTAGGATTTAACCCTGGTGTTTATGATCTAAAGTTAGTCGAAGAATATGTTTCCATGGCTAGTAAAGAACGATCTCATACAGTTTATTGTAAAGCGCATCAACACATACATGTGTGCTAAATTGAAGCAGCTCATTTTTCTAGACATCTAGAACTATATTGCTCCCGGTTTTAGCTATGAGGCGCTTCTGAAAGCGGACGGTTGTTCACAAAAGAAAGGTTATTTTCCATACGAATGGATTAATCTTACCAACCTTGACGACACTCAACTACCTCCACACGAGAGCTTCTATGATGACCTGAAACAACGCAACATAAGCAACGAGGAATATGCATATTGTGAAAGGGATTGGAAAGGCGAGAAAATGTCAAGCATGAGAGACTTTTTGGTATGGTACAACAACTTAGATGTAGTTTCTTTTCTGGAGGGTTTGGAGAAAATGGCTCTCTTCTATCGAGAACGACAAGTCAATGTGTTCAAAGATGGACTCTCGGTGCCGGGCCTGGCCATGAAATATCGGTGTCAGATGTCTGAAGGCCAACCATTTGCTTTTTTGGAGAAAGAGATAAGGATGCCTACTATACCTTCCGCTCGAACCTTGTCGGTGGACCTTCCATTATTTTCCATCGCTACCACGAACGAGGTAAAACACAGATACGGAATACCCAAAACGTGTGTCAAAAAAGGATCGGTTTCGATGCCAACGCCCTCTACTTAATTTTGGGCCATAATGCAAGATACGCCCGCGGGTGCCTATATTAGACAGAGAGGAAACCAACTTCAAAATGGAGAAAACTCGACCCATGAGTACTCAGAGGCTAGCTTGGCGTGCCCATGAAGACGGTGTCCACATTCTTCCCAAGGCAACGACAAAGAAAAGCGGGTGGGATTAAGACATATTCCTGTAGACGGCTTCTGTCAGTCCACTAACACCGTTTACCAGTTCCATGGTTGTTACTGGCATTTTCATGATTGCCGTTTGAATCACCATCCTTACTCAGGCGGAAAAAGATAAAGGTGCACAACGTCGACAAAGTACGGTTGACATTCGCGAGTATATACAATCTTTAAGATATCGTTATGAGGAAATTTGGGAGTGTGAACACCGACATCTGTTGACGACTTCAGCCTCCCTTCAAGGGTTCCTCGAAACGTTAAAGTTTCCACTGGAACAACAATATGCGATGACTTTACCTCAGATCCTACACGCCATCCCGAATGACAATCTGTTTGGGGCCTTCGAATGTGACATCCAAGTTCCGGATCAACTAAAACCTGCCTTAGCCGAAATATGTCCCATTTTCAAGAATACGACAATATCAGTTGAAGACATCGGTAACCACATGCAAACTTATGCAAAGGAGAGAAATATCATGACGCAACCACGTCGCAGTCTTATCGGTAGCATATTTGGGCAGAAGATTCTACTAGCCACACTGCTTATCAAGGGGTACCTCGATCACGGACTGCAGATCACACGTGTGTACCAAATCATCGAATTCAAACCAGGTCACTGCTTTCAACTGTTTGGAGAGGCAGTGTCAGATGCAAGACGAGCAGGGAATGCCGACCCTTATAAAGCCATCATCGCAGAAACCATGAAACTCATTGGGAATTCCTCGTACGGAAAATCAATTACAAACATAGAGGCTCACATCAATGTGAAGATTGTCTCCGAAGAAAGAGCATCCCGACACATCAATGACGTCACCTTTAGAGATGTCAACAAAATCTCTGACAGTTGTCATGAAGTTGGAATTGACAAGCGCTCAATTGCAATGGATTTACCCATACACATCGGTATCTCTGTTTACAAATATGCAAAGTTGCGCATGTTGGAATTTTACTACGACTTTTTAGACAAATATTTTGATCATGATTTTTGGCAATTCGTTGAGATGGATACGAATTATGCGTACATTGCAATTGCCTCTTATACAGTGGAAGATATTCTTAAACCTCATCTGCGTGAAGTCTACGAAAGTGATAAATATAATTGGTTCCCACGTACCGATACGAAAGAACACAAGCAGTATGAAAGGAGAACCCCAGGATTGTTCAAAGTAGAATGGGAAGGCAAGGGTATCGTGGCGCTAAATAGTAAGATGTACTATTGTTTCGATGATAACAATGAGAACAAATTTAGTTGCAAAGGAGTCAGCAAAATGCGCAATGATATCAGAAAAGAAATTTATTTTGAAACATTGAGGGGAACGCACTGTCATACAAGTAAAAATAGAGTTTTAGTGTAAAGAGAAACCGTATGTTTACATACACTCAAAGCAAAGACGCCTTTACGTATTTTTATCCAGAGCGCAAACCTGAATGATGGTATTCAAACTACTTACTTAGATTTGTAATTAAGAATTAACTACTTATTAGAGTAGTTTCATTTGCTGTAAATGTTTCTTTATATTTGAAACGATTGCATTGTTAACATTCACTTCAATTATTGTAAATATTTCTTCACTTTTGTTTTTATTTTGAATAATTTAGTCTTGCAAGCGAACTAAATTCACAACTTCATTACAATTCATCTTTGTTCAAACTGTAGTAAAAAACTTAGTTTCAAGGTAAGGTAAGACCTTTTCAGAGTGATAACCCAAATGAGTCAACTTAAGCCTATTCCTAGGAAAAATAATACGGTAATAAAAGACTGAGTGATCTAGAAAGCCAGGTTTTTATTCAAAGCAAGTTGTTTCTAATTTTACAAGATAAAAAAACTTCCGCGGGTTGCCGAAGAGTAACAGCAATAAACACAATTATTTACAACAGAATGTCAGCAACATTACACCTTGAAGAATGAGTAAATGTACAGTTCACCTTATGTGAATGCTTCTAAAAGAAGGTCTGTTACTTACACGGTATCATAGTATATTGGAATAGCGTTTCCATTGTTTAAAACGTATTAAATAGTTAATACTGTTTAGAGATTTAGCCATTCTTATCTCGATGTTGTTGCTTACAAGTAACATTTTAAGTTTTGTCAGCTTGCTAAGTTGGTTTTGCAGTCGTTTCATCCAGGAAAATTTTATACAATCACCAATTTAGACATTATCTAGGCTTACTTCACTTTTCTTCATTGCGGAAATGTTAAAGAAAAAATACAGTGCAGTATCTACACTCTTAAAAAGCTGGGCAAAAATTTAACGAACCTTTAACCAACACTGGGCACATATGTATACGCTTAAGAAATTGGGTAAAGTTTGCCCAACAGTTGTTGGGTAATGCATTTACCCAGAAGTTGGTAACATTATTTACCCCAAATTGGTTAATAAATACTTGACCAACAGTGGTTGGGTAAAATATTATCACAATATTGGTTAATAAATAATGTTTAGATGCGGTGTTTCAACCGCTTATTATGGGAACGCATAATGGGATAGCTTAGAGAAGTTATCTTCTACAAGTTTTAAAAGCTACCGGCATTGCTAATGCTAGCCACTTTCAAAAGTAGTAAGATTTTAGTTCGAAGTTCACATGTAAATGAATGTTTTGGTTTGGCTATTATATATATATATACATACATATATATATATTCAGTGAGACTTGTTTGTTATTTTTAACGATTAATTATATATTTTTCTTCATAACATTTCAATTTCGTCTTCTTTATGTTGTATTGTACAACTGAGAAACATTATTTTCTGCAAGAATTCACCATTGCCATCTTCAATTTATTTCAATTAGACCTGCATGAAGTCATAAACCCAAATCTCCTTTGAAAAATTCGGAATGCTCCACCCAGATGATAGGTATATAAATCTGGTGTACCAATAGAATGTCAAAGCTCTTTAAAAATGCACTTTTCTCAAATTGTCTTGGCAAAAATTCAGACAGTGTAAGTGAACGTTTTTCAAAATATTTTAATGTGAATGTACAAATTCAGAAATGGGTGTTACTTAAAGAATTAATTGGCGGTACGTTTAACCAGTGCTGGGTAAAGGTATTCATATAAACCATTCGACCAATTGCTGGTCAATAAGTTTTTCGTTATTTTGCCCAACATTGTAAAATTTTTAACCAACTTTACATTGCCCAGCAAAATATTACACAACTTTTTAAGAGCTGACCAATGATGACTTACAACTTGATTTATTCACAGTCATTTGTTATTCTGAGATAGCTGCATGCATTACGAGATTATTTTAGGGCAACAAACTTTAACGACCAATGAAGAGTTCGTTACTTGGAGAAGCTGTCTTGAATATGGTGTTTTAGTTGCATTGCTGACCATTCAATGTACCAACAGGAAACATTTAAGAAGAGATGTCAAGACCCCTTTTGTATACATATAACGTTTTTGGCATGCAAAAAGATAGCTAATGATTCATCAAGGACTAAAACTTGAACTGTTGAATTCACATCATGATCAGAAGCAATGACTTAATTCGATATTGTTGACTGCGAGTAATTGTTATGTTGTTTATGCTTGTTAAGTTGGTTGTGAACAAATTAAGTCTTTTACATGTTTTCACGGTGAGTGTTGCATTTGATGTTTTTATACGTTAACTATGTGTATATTATTTTTTTACGTTTTGTAAGAAAATATACAACATGCAGTACCTATCAATGATGACTTACTAGCAACTTGATCAATTTACGAACAGTTGTTACTCTGAGATAGTTGCATGTGTTCGTTAGTCATAAGAACATTGGGCTGATAATTAACTATTCTTAATATCGTTCGTGAGAAAACATTACATTTTAAGTGGATTTTACTGACACTATGATCGTTTCCATATGACATTTTTTCTGTAGTACCAATGCATAAATTGTGTTAAAACAAGGAATGTACTAAACTTGAGGAAATGTATTTGAATTGTTTTCCACCATTTTGAAAAATGTTCAAACATTTCGTTATGTTATTGAAACTAGTGCATACCCCTTGAAGCCGGTTACAGATGCATATTTTTTTAAATCTATCAGTTTGCAGATTTTTGTATATTGTATTCAGCCGTCTCAAGAAGCAACAAATACAATATCGATATTGACACAGCTGGTTCATAAATCCACCTAACTAACCCATACGTCTCACCTTAGACCACTCCCTCTTATACAGCAGTGCAGTCATGCTGAAACAAAAACAGTGCATTACTCGAACTTGATCAAGGGTGCCGTAATAGTTGCTTCGTAGGGAATGATCATTACAGTTTTCGTCAGCTTGAAACTTGGACATTTATACTTTGACCTTGATTTCCGAATCTGGCAGTGCAGTGACACATTTTTGTGGTTAACCTTAAGGTACTGGGCATCCATCTTTAACACATTTCAAAGGATTGATTTGTATTTCCACGTATGATGTGACTAGAATGGGTTTAACTCGCTAAATTAGTTACCAAATGAATCATGAACCATGAAAATCGGTTCATATTTAGTTATGCACGGAAATAAATTTCAACAATGCCAGACCAGCGTCCGTCGGACTGTGAATATCTGATCTTTGCGATTCTATATCGTTAAAAAATCGGCCAAGTCGTGACGCTATCGACCAAGTCATAACGCCCAGTTTCAAGGGGCGGATTTTTCTAATGTGTCACCAATACCTTCATGACAAAACTTACTCCTGCCCTCATTATCCGTACCCTAGTTATAAGTTTCATACCTGTAACCAAACCTAAGGGAAATATTACGCTTGCCTGCTTGATGACACGTGCCCCACCCTAAAACGGCCTTAAAACCTCCTATATCACTACTTCAGTGGACTCAGATAACCTTTGATCTCTGCCAAAACCAATAGGGTACATCATCTTACTTTTACGCATCCACGTGCTAAGTATGAAAGGCATCCATACATCCTACCTAGAGGTATCGTGTTTACAAAGTTTTCGGTGTTTGACCTCTGGTGACCTCACATGACCTTTGACCTTCAGCAAAAGCAATACGGATCTTTTTCTTAATATCCTTATTTCTCTATTCAAAGTATGAGAAGTACCCATCTTTGCTGCCTTGAGATATCGTGTTTACAAACCAAGTGTCACAAACAGTTTTCTTGAAACACTTTCCGAGGACCTTATCGTTATCTCCTTTGTGTTTGCTTCCTTCACCCTAAATTTAACAATAGACTGTCTATTGTTAAACTCACGAGGACTTAAGAAATCTATTGAATTCCCTTCACAGGACCTAGAAATTCATTTTGTAGGTTTTCAATTTGACAGTCGAACAAACACACGCAAACACACAAAATCGCCAGCGTGATTGCATAGATTCCTTTTGCCTTCGGCAAGGAATAAAAAAAAAACTGTTCAAATATGCTTTTTGTGGCACATGGAGTGTGCATTCAATGCGATTTTGAGAGGATTTAATGCCTAATTCTGATGCCCACTATTTTAAATCCCTCGAAACTTTCAGAGTCGTTCAGTCAGTCTAGCCTGAACAACAAAATTTTATCTATACACATGTGCTGTTTGTACCCTTTCAGCTTTGAGGAAAGATCTACACAGTGGTTTCAGTGCATTAAATACAAAATCAATTATTTTTCGACAGAAGTAAATACTCCCCATCACCATTACGTTATTTTTCAAATTTATTAGGCAAATACTTCCCATCTACATTAAGTCATTCTGCAACTTTATTTGACAATATTTTAATGCACGGCATTGCTTAATCAGCTTCCGTTTTCTCTAATGGACACTCCATGGAGGAGGTGATTTCTTGATAGGAGATAAACAAAACGGAAACCCACACCTGCGTTTGTACACATTTAACAGTAATACTTAACCATATATTAAAGTCAGAGACAATTGTGTTGATGAAAAGTCTTTATGAAATGTTCTCCTGCCTTTTTGACGTTGACCTTTAAAACATTAAATCGAGGAAGAATTTACAATTTTCACGGCTTCTTGAATATTTCTCAAGACAATTTCTATTTTTCAATTACATTGCGAATACGTAATTAGCTAAGTTTGCAAATTTAACTTGTTGAAGGATGGATTCACAAGACATTTTTTGTTGAGGTTGTTGTTGAAATTGCAATATTTCAAGTCAAGGACAGTTTGCGTTATCATGTCTTTGGGTCATTTTGAAAGAGACAATTTTTAACATGCCAAGATCACGTTACGGCTATCTGCGATCCAGATGATAATGGGTGGTAATAAACAGATGATTAACAAAGATAAAGAAAGAAGAACTGAAATTGCTACTGCTGTCGCACTACCAGGCGGAGCGGACTCTTGTTTGTCCAGCTCTTCAGTTTCCCAAACCACCCTACACCTGATCTGAAAAGCCTAGGTATTTCACACCACATCGCAGAGGCGTGTACAGGATTTCAAAGATGGGGTACAACTTGTGCTTTCCCAGACTGATATGGAGGAGCAATGTGACTTGGGCGGTTGTCACAAGTGCACTTGCACGCGTGGGGTCAAGGGGCCAGCGTCAGGGCTCTCAGCTGTGTCCAAGGACACTACTATATTAAAGATAATTAGGCCGATGAAAATTGGTTCCAGAGGCTCTTTTTATCAGATTGTGTTTATTCTTTTGATTGGTTGTAACCACTTTATAGCTTTAATCTGTGTCTATCGCTCTTGCTTTACCGGTACGCCTTTTGTGTAACTTTTGTAGTTTTAAAGTTTCTCTCTCTCACTCTCTCTCTCTCTCTCACTCTCTCTCTCTCTCTCACTCTCTCTCTCTCTCACTCTTTCTCTCTCTCACTCTCTCTCTCACTCTCTCTCTCTCTCTCACTCTCTCTCTCTCTCTCACTCTCTCTCTCTCACTCTCTCTCTCTCACTGCATTATCTCTTCTCTATCTCTTCTACTTTACCTTTACACCAGGGGTAAAAAATGAATGTCGTCGGGGAGCAGGAACCTCGACTTCTTTTTGTTTTTGAAAAAAAGGAAAAAAAAGGTCCTCGAAAATTCGGATAGAACAAGTATGCTGACGAGAACTGAACTGAAGTGCAAAAAAGCCAAAAAAAAGGTCATCGAAATTCTGGCTCAGCCGGCCTAGCCCCCCCCCCCCTCCTACCGTCTGGCAAATCCTGGCGCCGCCCCTGCTTTCTTTTGAAGAAAACTTGAAAATTCTGGCTTTCTTTCTGGGACTCTTAGACACTACAAATATTACCGTACGTATCAGGGCTTCCTGAAATTCTGTGTGTCAGAAAGGCCCTTCCGGATCTTTGACAGAAAAAGTAAAGCAACAGACCTTGCAGCTGAGCATCCTTGCTTTTGAGTCGAATGGGCCATTCGGCACACTAAAAACCTGTTGGGTAAAACTTTGACCCAGATTGGCTACGTATCCCCCCCCCCTTCTAAACTGTTGGGTAAAAACTTACCCACGTTGGTTAAAAAGTAAACATTGCTTGATAAAGTTTTACCCAACGAGGGTAAATATTTGACTAAATTGGGTAGTATTTAACTTATCAGTTTAGTAGGGGCATACTTAACCAATCAGAATCAACGTTTACCGAACGTTTTCAGAGCGCACCAGCAATTTCATTTTCTCTGTTGAAGATGTACCTTACAAAAGTTACTGAAATTTTAACCATCTCGGCGATAACTCTGTGTCATAATCTTGACAACGTCCTCAGACTAAAACTTCATGTAAAGTGGACAGGATGTTATACTAAAAGATGCAACTTTTGCCAAAACCCGTTTTCATGATTACTTTGTAAAAAACAGTAACTTCCTACCGGTCTATACAATTTGTAATTAATTCCAGATAAGAGGGCAACATAACTACCCATGACGCTGCCAGAATTTGATGATTGGGGCCACCACAGAAGATGGTGGCATAATCCCTCCACTGGTTAACCCAGACAGCCGGTTGTGAAGTGTAAATGTGCGTATCTACGATACTTTGCACCCGGGATGGACCCTTCGTTGGTCACATGAAGCAGTGTTGTTTTTGAAAAGGGGTCTAAGGAGAAATTGAGAAATTTCCGAGTGTAATTCATCGAGTGTAAACCGTTGTAATGGCGAGCAAAGAGCGTCTGAATTTTTAAATTTATAATAGTTTGTGAGGGATTAACGAATATTTTGCTGCTTTGCGAACGACTTGTGACGGTTAATTATCAATATGGATCCATTATTCAGTCGAAAAATGCCTCACTCTACACCTGCAGAATTTATAGCTTTAACGACTTTGTGGTTCATTTAAAAAATCTGAAATTTTCGAAAGATGATAAGGGGAACGCCCGCTATTAACCCCATCCTTGCCGATGCCGCGAAGACTACATATTTATTTGACCGCATGTGACTTTTTTGAGGTATTAATTTTTTTATTGGTCACATAACACTGTTAATGTATGTTCCTGTTTTTATACCTAGACACCTTATTGCAATGTCAGTGCAAATGACACCCATGGACCTTGGTTCTGTCAGCGGCCT
Source organism: Holothuria glaberrima (assembly GCA_009936505.3). Lineage (NCBI taxonomy): Eukaryota > Metazoa > Echinodermata > Holothuroidea > Aspidochirotida > Holothuriidae > Holothuria > Holothuria glaberrima. The sequence continues at coordinate 36,508 of WURT03652494.1, forward strand.
AAAAACTCTCACCTGACGTGTAACGACTGGGCTTTTCATCATATGAATACGGGAAAATCTTCGCAGATATTGTACGAATCGTTAAGCAGCACCGAAAAGTTAATATTCAAAAGGTAATTACTCCAATTTTAAATTGTCGCACGGGACCAAGCTACAAATTTATTCTAACTTAAGCGACTAGCCGTGTTACAACAGTGTTTCAACTGACGTTACAAATAGCATGGACCTTTTGGGTTGGGTACCTAACAACTTTTATCCTCCTGAAGTTTCATATGCTAGTCAAACAAACGACCTTAGCAGCAACTAATTGGTTACAAAAGGAAGAACTATCTTTCTTTAGTAGCAAATCCCTGGCAATATTACCTCCGTTATTTGAAATTTGTACGTTTATACCATTAGCGTTGTAATCCATGTTTTATACTTTCAGTAGCATAGCCAGAGAATTTTTAATGGAAGAGGGAAAGAAAAATCCACCATTCCATCGGGGCTTCGAATACAGAAGTAGCATATTTTTCATTCCTAAGTGAGTAGCAAGACATTGCTGCTACAAGTCCGCCCTTGAGCCGCCTAACTACGCCACTGTATATATTGGTTATATCACAAGCGAACATATTTGCCTCCACGAGTATAGACAGGTAAAGAGTAATGACAGGTAAAAAAAAAATAAAACTTAACAATTTCTTGTATGGGGATCGGGAGGAGGTCAAGAAGGCTGGTCCACCAATAATTTGACTGAGAGACCGAGATATCTACACCCCCTCCATGAGATAGGTGTCTCAGAAATATAAAAAATACTTGGAAGGTGTTGGAAATTATCATATTATCTTTACATTTTACATTTATTAATGACAAGTTAAACCAATTTTCAACAGTAATGAGGTGTAAATAAGCCAAAACTTTTCGGCGCGGTTCTCAGGGGAAGGAATGCACTCTTACAATTCACTATACCATAAAAAGTGGCGGCACTACTCCTGTAGGTTCATGAGAGAGAATGGCTCACCTCAGATGTTTCCTTGCCCTAACCTTTCCCCCAAATAATAAAGCTTTTATCCACAAATATACACAGCTATAGGATACTTGTCCTATTAGAAAGAGCTAACTAGAAGTGCAATAGACTTTGCATAATTATTTAATTGTCTCTAAAAGTAATTTTGTCGGTGCCCTTCAGCCGCACCCGTAGCAACTTAATACTTGACCCCAATATTACTGGCCAGGCAATGATAAAAATATCAAATTAAAAAATCTGTGGTCTAATCAGTGCACAAGATCAAAACGCATTTGAAGATACCTTAAATCGCCCCTGAACACACACCAAATGCCGGAGACGGGCCCCTTGGTCATTTAATTTCTTCCCTCATTTATTTGTTTTGTCTACCCAGTAGTCTAATAAGGGGGCACTTTATCCCGGGAACCAACTTTGGGGAGTGCAATGCCACAGCTAAAACATGTAAAAAGTTCTCCAGATGTGAATTTTTAAACTATATAATCCATTGGCTGAGGTATGGAATGGTGAGGACGAAGAGTGTCCCCCAATCGATTTCCATTATTGATTTTTGGCCGAAGGTAAAAGAAATCTATGCAATCATGCGGGCGATTGTGTGTGTATGTATGTGTGTTTGTGACGCTCATCTTGTACACACAATATCTTAAGATAACAATAATGGTTATTTTTCATACTTTGTACATAGAATTATTATATTTAGAGGCAGATCCCTTTGCTTTCCAAAGGTCAAAGGTCATGTGAGGTCATCAGAGGTCAAAAACCACAAATCTTGCAAACACGATATCTCTAAATACGAAGCATGGATGCTTTTCATACTTGGCATGTGGATGCGTTATAGTCAAAAGATAAACTCCATCGAAATTTTTAAAGGTCAAAGGTTATCTGAAGTCATAGAAGGTGAAAATACAAAATTTCTAAAAACTGCTTGTAAACACGATACCTCAAGATAGCAACGATGGACAATTTTCATACTTGGTATATAATTTTTGAAATTTTGAAAGGAAGAACCCTATTGTTTTTAGTGAAGGTCAAAGTTCATTTGAGGTCATCAAAGGTCAAAACCGAAATTCTTAAAACACTATATTCCAAAACAGGGGTGATGGATTCTTTTCATATTTGGTATATTGATGTGAACGCACCGAACATACATAACGTATGTACCGTGCTAATATTAACGTTGCATCTCTGTGTGCAGTGCAAATGTACCTGATACGTAC
>WURT03652516.1:0-18927 GCA_009936505.3 Holothuria glaberrima
CAGCTAGTGTGACAACATCTCAATACATGTTATGTATTGAGATAATAAAACTTTATAGTGGGAAGTATGGCAGATAGTTGCTGTGATTAGGGGAGGGGCTTAAAGTGAATTTTTGTAAAGAGAATTTGAAGCTTCTAAAGTGATGAGGGTCTACCTTAGATGTGCAACACAATTCAACAAAATATGGCACCATGCAAAATGGATGGTTCTAGGGAGAATGAAAGACAATGAGTACACAAAATAAGTGGTTGCTATTAGTTAACTTACAATGCAAACTGAATGCCAGAAAGAACATCTATAGAGAATGGATCCAATCTTATCTTGGACGAACGACTGTAAGGAGCAGTCTGTTGGAGGTCATCTTGGTTTTCCCCACTGACACTGAAGACTACATTTCTAGCAATATGAAATGTCTGCCACAGGAAAAAAACAACATATTATCAGTAAGGAACCATATCAAAACAACAAAGTTGCAGCTGCCTCAGCAAAGTGAAGCTGACTCAGTAAAGCAGCAGCTGCCTCAGTAAAGCTGCAGCTGCCTCAGCAAAGCTGAAGCTGACTCAGCAAAGTGAAGCTGACTCAGCAAAGTGAAGCTGACTCAGCAAAGTTGCAGTTGTCTCAGCACAGCTGAAGCTGACTCAGCAAAGTGAAGCTGACTCAGCAAATTTGCAGTTGTCTCAGCACAGCTGAAGCTGACTCAGCAAAGTGAATCCAACTCAGCTGTAGTTGTCTCAGCACAACTGAAGCTGACTCAGCAAGGTGAAGCTGACTCAGTAAAGCTGCAGCTGCCTCAGCAAAGCTGCAGCTGCTTCAGCACAGCAAAAGCTGACTCAGCAAAGTGAAGTTAACTCAGCAAAACTGCAGCTAACTCACCAAAGCTGAAGCTGAGTCAGTAAAGCTGCAGTTTTCTCAGTGAAGCTGCCACTGATTCTTATGCTTTGTAGCCTTACACATTACTATAGCAGAAAAAGCTGCAGCTTTGCTGAGGTACATACTGTGGCTGAGTAGATAAAAGGGGTGATATTTGAAGTGATGAAGCTTAGCAATTGGGAGATCTGGGTTTGATCTTTAGCCAGGTCAAACTAAGGCGGGTTTTCCATCCAAGAGCACTCTAAGGTTTTCCCTTCTGAACCAACCTTTCCAACAAGACCAAATTGGAACCAAATTGTTGAGTTGGTTAGCCACCCACCCAACATTAAGTTGAAATTCATAAGCCATGGGCTTCTCCCACATACCTGGCTACATAGGATCTTAAGACAACTGACCTAAAAAGGGCTGAATTCAAGGCCAGCTGCAGCTTTCACAAAACAGCTGCAGCCTGAGGTGTTCACATGTTTACTTTATAACACAATAATTGTTAGGCTATATACATAGCACTTCTTAAGGTAATTGTTCCATGGGAAGTACCTATAGAGAGGGGGGAAAGCACCCTAAAAAGCTAATTGATGCAAAACTGCAATCTACCAATTTAAGAAGACGAAATAATTGAACTAGAGTAGTTTGAATGATACATTTACAAGACATAAAAGATAACTTGATACAAACCTCACTGGAGGATAATTTAAAGGCAAATGCAATGGGTGTCCTGATTTCACCATAGTTCTTGGCCTCACACCTCACTTTGATCTTGTACTCATTACCTAGAAGAAAATTGAACACATTTAAGTTCAGGTCATATGGTCGCTTACTTTAATCATTCATTTATTAACTTAAAGGAGAAATAAACCCTACCTTTTTCTGGAACAAGACTAACATTTAAATGTATGCTTTTTCCGAAAGAAGCATGTACAAGGCTTTAATACATTTAATTTCTACCTTAAAAACTTTTTATGTTGCTAATGGTTCCCGCCATTCTTGTTTGAATTCTACCAGTTCCCAGATGTGCAATTACGAAAGCGAGCCTCATACCACATTACATTAGAAAATTTACCAACCCACTCAATGTAATTTGAATTGCACATGCTGTGGAAAATAACTGTATATAATGCTTGACAAAATTCTGTTTGCCACTTGTCATAGGAAATAAAAGTCAAAGTATCATATTAAATATATTTTAAGTGAAATGAAAAAAGTTTTCACAAGAGTAGAAGAAATAGTTTGCGTGACTTGGCAACACCGCCATCTTTCACCACACACTACAACAAAACTCTGATTCACACACATAGAGTACACAGACTATTGTACACCGTGTAGAATTTATAGGTCATATTCAGGGTAAATATGTTACAACCCATGGCAGTACTAAGCAGGACTTTCTTCTCTTAGCCTTACATGTTCAAACTTGAAACAATACACCTGGTTCTTTGTAAAAGAAAACAAGGATGCAAACAGACTTAAATCTTACTGTATCCTTTGGAGCTGAATATACAGAGGATGAATTTTAACATCGAAAGAAAGAGAGGAAGAGCAGGATCTGTTGTGAAGGTGCAGTGGTTGCCTATGCTAAGCACTTGTAATAGAACTGGTTCTGCAACTGATTGGGAAACTATGTGAGTTTGCCTGTTTTCTACACAAGTAGGGAGTGAGCTAACAGTTTCATAGGTGACGGTGATTTTTGACAAAATAAATCTGAATATATGTTTGAGTGGATTTTTTTTTTTAAATTCCCCTTTTGATCAGTTATTGAGGCAAAGAAAAGAGGACAGAGGACCTAATGAGGTAGGTGGATTCACAGTTACTGGGGCAGTTTCGGCTTACATTCGTGACATGGACCAGTCAGTTATGTGAAGCCCTAAAAATCATTTAAAATTATCAAAGCTGTTGGCAATTCAACCTAGTCTTTGTTTGCCTAATGTCAAGGCTAAGGTAGGGAAGGTACGCAGTTTTTAACAGCACTGGAAAAGACCCAAGACCTATTTCTGTACTGTTCATTTAGTATATGTTAGTGTGCATTCCATGTGCAATGACTAAGACATGGTGTTGTGGCTCTTTTACGTCATACATATGAAGCACCCCATTTTTGAAAACAAGAAAATGGCTATTAACATCATGTGTTTAAAAAAATAAACAGAAAATTCGTGAAAATTTGAGGCAATGCTGTTTCATCTAGCTTTTTCAGAAATGCATTAGAATATTAGTCTCTACTAGTGCATTACTGCAAAATCTAAGGGTTTGCTTCTCCGTTGACTGTACCACTTACATGAGTGCTTTTAAATTTAGGGACCATGTCATAAACTTGAGTCCAACTGAAAGCTTTGTGATCAATAAAGGTCTTTTGATCTCTTTTCCATTTGAGGAGGGGTATTTGTCATTTCCCCTCCTTCTCCTGTCCCCCACAATTAACACATGAATACTACAGCTATCACAGCAGTCCACTTCCCTCACCAAACATTTTTCGTCAAAATTCTTCATTCCTTATACATTCTTTCAAGTTAAGGATGGCCATTCATTCACTCACTCTCTCCATTTGAAATTAGTCAACAGTAGTCAGCCTAAACAACACTGTGTGGTAGTTTGGGGTGCACACTCCTGCTGTACCCTAAAACCAAGGACATCATCAACCTCAAAATGTGGACTCAGGTTGAAAACATTTGAAATCTACTGTAAAACATTACAAGAGGACCATCAGTATGCTTTGCAAAGATTACAAATCCCCAAGAAGAAACTTCATAAGAGCTGGGTATTTTAACTACTGCTGAGTTGATGCAAAATGTAAAATTCTTTCTTGAGCAAACTGATGAAGAAAAATTGTCATATTTTACCTTTTTGGAAAAGAATGGTTTTCTTCCCTTCACTGACACCACTTGCATCTGAAATGTTTACCCTGGAGTCTACAACTAGAGGTGTAACCAACAAGAGGGTAACTGGCACATCACTAGAAGGAAACGAAAGAAAAGCAGCTGTTTTTCTTTGCAAAAATTTTATCCAGCAACACAATAGCTATGCTGGGAGACAGCTATTATTCAGTATTCACGCCTACTGCTGACACAGACTGTCAACCCTGAGAAGAGCAATCACATACTGGGCTGAAGTCCTGTTCATACATCCTAATTTCACGCACTATGGAGCAATCAATAAGCATATCATATTTACTCTAATAAACGCTGCTATTGCAAGTGTTTCCTTTTATACCCACCAGCAATCATTCGAGAAACCTCTCAAATAGGGAATTCTAGCATGCTCTGGCACACAATACATTTATATTGTCGAAAGGAAGATTCCAGAGACGATAACCGCTAAATTTAAAAGTTTCAAATGGCACAGTTCTTTCCAGAAGGAAATCAAATCTTCTCCAAGTAGAAGTACAGTTCTAGAAAAGACTCCAACAAATATTCAAACCAAATCAAAGATCCCTGGAGCTTTCTGGAGCTTTGGTTCGTCAACTCAGCAAAGGATTCAAACTGAGATTCTTGGGGCATCATTTGTGCCATGTAACAATACACAGTGTTAAAGATGTTAAAAATCATGGTCAAAACTCAGCCTCTTGCATTAAATTTTGGCATGCAATGTTTTCAGATTTTGACCTCTGGTGACTTACACCTGACCTTCACCAATACCATTTTTCCTCTTTATATAATGCATCTATATCTTAAAAGTATAGAGAATATCCACCCTGCCTATTTTGAGGTATTGTGCTAACAAGGTTTTCATAGTTTGACCTCTGATGACCTTTGACCTCCACCAAGAACAATGCAGTTCTTACTCTTGATAAAATGCATCCACATGCTAGATATGGAGAGTATCCACACTTCCTATCTCAAGATATCCTTGTTAAAAAGGTTTTCACAGTGACACCTCTGGTGACTGCAAATGACCTTTGACCTCCACCAAAATTAAAAGGGGTCTTTCTCTATGTAAAATGCATCTACAAGCCAAGTATGAATAGTTTCCTTGCTTCCTGTCTAGAGGTATCACAAAGTTTTTAGTATTTGACCTCTGCTTATCCCTGATGACCTTTGACCTCCATCAAGTACAATACAGTCCTTCCCCTTGATAAAATAACTGTCACATTCTATTTATACCAAGTATGAAATCTATCCAAGCACCCTACCTTGAGATATTGTGTTAAAAAGTTATCAGTGTTTGACCTCTAGTGACCTCAGCTGACATTAGACCTCCGCCAAAAAGAACAGGGTTCTTCCTCTCTACAAAATACATCAACATAGTTAGTATGGCGAGTACCCATGCTTTGTAACTAGACTATATATACCATAAAGCATCCATGTACCAAGAATGAAATGTATCAAACCTTCCTACATTGAGAAATCATATTCAGAAGGTTCTCAGAGTTTGACCCCTGGTGACCTCAGATACCTTTGACCTCTGCCAAAAACAATGGAATTCCTCCTCTCAACATGATAAATCCATGTACCAAACATGGAAAGTTTCTGTTGTTGCTATCTTGAGATTTCATGTTCACAAGCCATGTAGGAGGTTTTCCTAGTTAAACCTCCAGTGACCTCAAATGACCTTTGACCTCCACCAAAAACAATGGGTTTCTTCCTCTCAACATGAAAAATCTGTATACCAAATATGAAAAGTGTCTGTCATTGCTATCTTGAGATATCATGTTTACAAGCCATTTACAAAGGTTTCAGAGTTTGACCTCTGGTGACCTCAGACCTTCACCAAAGACAATGACCTCTGACCTTCACCAAAGACAACAAGGATCTTCCTCTCAATATGGGGGCATCCAAATACTAAGTATGAGAACTGTTTGGAGTTTCCCTTTGTGAGATATCGTGTTAACAAGCTTAGTGTCACAAACACACAAATGCACCCACACATACACCTATACGCCATCCCGACTGCATAGGTTTCTCTCTCATTAAAACCAATCAAAACATGGTACGGTATACAGAGTTAGGATACAGCACACTTGAAGATTATTTTTTTGACTTCACCTTTTTTTTTTTTTATATTTACCTGCACCGAATCACCAACTCAGTAACTGAAATTTCTCCTTCCATCACATGTATAGTTATCTTCCCATCTTCTACATCAAGGCCTTCCTGAGAGACAATAGAGACACCATGCTTGTCTTCTATTAGCATATTCCTGCAAAAACATAAAACAAAATGACGCACAAATTTAGAAACAAAATTCATCAATACAATTGTTACTGTTCAATATATCAAAAACTACAAAGGCACAACACTTTCAATTTCCCAGTGGAAAAGTTAAAAATCTTTCCATTTCTGAAAGTAAGAATGGTTATCAATGTCTATTTTAAGGTTTGTGGTCCAATGAAGTACAAGCATCACTATCATAATATTCACATCATACACATAGCTTTTACAGCAGAAATTTGTCAGGACTTTCCAGCACTATATAATCACTTTGTCTGTGATTTGCCTCCCAAATTCAAGTGCCAGTGTGTGTGTATAACAGAACAATCAAGTTTGCAGGTAATGATCCACATTAGAATTTCTGCAGACCTGCCAACCTTTCAATTTCTAAAAGTGGGACAAACTGTTGCGGTATACTGAAGCGCATGGGAAGCACGCACATCGAGCGGGAAGCACGCGACTGAAACGGGTGGGGTCCAGGGGCCTGCCTTAGGGCCCTTGGTGGGGTCCAGGGGCAATACCCTGGTGGGGGTCCAGGGGACAAAGCCCCTGGAAGATCCTGGTTTTTTGTAGTTGCAGGTATGTTTCCAGAAATCAGGACTTTTTGAGCCCTCAATTTACATGTTCTAGTGTTTACATTAACACTGGGTTTGTATTCCTGAAGCAAGCAGAAGGGTTTGCACTAGGGTTGGAAACTCAAGAGACCAACAACTGCAAGCCTTAATTTTTTCAAGAGCCCCAAGATAATTGCAAGTCTCACTTTTTTTATGAGGCCAAAAAGTATTACTACAAGATGTGAGAAGTCCATGAACACCCTTAACAGGGCTTTCACCAAAGTTATATCACAACAATAAACACCCAAAACTTTCCCAACATCAGTAGAAGGCAATGCATTCTTTTTTTTCCCCCAAATGACCTCAACAGGACTACTAGATGACCAATGACCTAAAGTTCTTGAACACCCTTTATGGACTATTACTATAACAATATCACACTCCACAAGAAATACCCCAAATTATCACTACATCTGTGGAAGCCAATGCCTTTTTCTGCTTTTTCATAAAATGAACAATAGATGACCATTGACCTAAGATTTCTGAACACAGTTTATGGGGCTCCTACCAAAGTTATATCACATCAGTGAACAGCCAAAGATATCACTACATCATAAGGAGGTAAGGTTCTTAAATTACTTTTCCATAAAATAACCCCAATGACCCCAAGATGACCTTTGACTCCGAATCCCTGACCTTCACTGATAACCAATTATCTAGTCATCAATGTGTGTATAAACTTTCATCAGAATTTGTCCAAGCATGCGTTCATGAGGATTGGGTAAGTTTGGTCACTGTCTCATAACAGGGTTATATACGGGCAACATATCCTTAATTTTAAAATAATACAAGAAATAAAGATAATTAATGATGCCATTTTATCATCAATAAATATGACTTTTCATGCATAACTCAATGTTAGAGAACTATTAAAAGTTTCTAAACACTTTGCAACAAGAGCTTTCGAAAGATGTTAATAGCCCCGTGGCTATAGCTCAAGCCTTCACTTGTGTAGCAGATTAACTGCAGAGACATATCAAGGTTAGGTTCTGAGTGTACATGAATTACACATAAAGAAAAGGCATAAGTGTCAATCTTCTGTAAAGGAAGTTACCTGTAAAAAAGTATGTCAAGTGAAGCTTGAGAATTTATTTTAAATAGTTGTTTGAAGGATTTTTGCACATGTCAGTTTCATGTTTAGGGGATTTTTGGCCAACAGCTGGTTTATTCTGGATACTTTTGAGGATGGTCTTGTTTAACTGAAACAATGTATAGAGTACACACTATATGAAGTGAGTTGTATAGCTTACCTGTGCTAGCTTGCAACCAAGATTCTTGGGGCTAAAATCTCTTCCCTTTGCAAGTCGATATGTTGCGTACACGTATTCAAAGGTTCCTAAAAATTGAACAGCTTTTAGTATTTCATGGTTTTCTACAAAAACTATCGAGCCAGCCATTTTAAATTGCTATGATGTATATTTGGCTCGAGATTCAAACAGCTTCACTTTAATAGCAACAGAAAGTTTTCAATGTAGATCTTACAGAATGTAAGTGCAGGCTTGTAACTTGTAAGCTGTAGATATAATACAGGGCCGTAGATTGACTCTTTAGATTTGAGTCTTTAGCACAATTTCAAGCAGTGATAATTCGAATAGAATATGGCTTCGTGAAAGTCTTTTCAGAGTAAAGTAACAACCTTGCATGGTAGCATGTGTGGTGATTGTCGCCGCACAGGTTGGTATTTGTACAGTGATGAACAAAAAACAAGTAATTCCTCACCTTTGAAGAGTAAAGTTTGTGGTACATCCGGGATATTTTAAATTGACCAATCTCAAACATGCACAACTTTCGTGAGTTGCAGCTTTTTGCATTGACCACGGCGATAGGTTGTGAGCCCTTGCAAGTGTTTCATGTACTGCAAAATGTGCAGAGAGTGGGCTATCACTTCAGATCTGCCGTTTTTTGTACAAAATACGGCCATTGCAAAAGTAACAACTGCATTGGCCAATTAGCATTATGGATGTGGAGAAACCTTCTCCAAGCTATTTTGCATTCTTTGCATTAAGTTTTTGCAAAATATTACTACTCTTTTTCTTATTTCTGTAAAGAGCTATTTTGTCAGCATGCAAACTGGAAAATCGGGACGTCCCGCTTTTCATACGTTTTTGAGATCGGAAATCGGGACTGTCCTGCCAAAATCGGGACTGTTGGCAGGTCTGTCTCTGTAGTTTCTCTACTGTACGTTAAATATCGTGGTTAACCTTTATCATGCTATTGGCAACAATTGTCGCAATGAAGGCACTTCACAACTAAAACATTTAAAACACTATACCTAAAACAAACGAATGCCTTCCATTTGTTTTTGGCCTCAATTCTAGAAAATGGTGGCGGTGGATTAGAAAAGGTCAGTTTTGGTAAGGAGACATTCTGTAGATGCACCTGCAGAGCTTAAATGCTTCAAAAATGAGGCCCTCTCCCTAAAAATTCAGCATGATAAAGGTTAAGCAGGATCAGATGAAGTACAAAAAGGCTGATATGCTTCACCAAAAACTGGAAGAGGTGTCAGGGGCCCTGCAAGTATCTACAATGATGGTCTGAGAGGTTTAAGAAGGGTTTAGTCCTGGAATATTTTTTGCCCAAAGATAGCAAATTTTTAGCCTCAATAGGTGTGCAGCTCCCTATTCTCAAAACACACTGGTCTTGGTGCCATACTTCTATGACAGCCTTCAGTTACAGCCTTCCCATCATACCAATGTAATGAAATAAATGGCAATTATAAGCTACTGTTATGCAATTGTAAACCCATGTCTTTGAACTGCTACAAAACTATATCACTTGAAGCTTGACATTTTCTAATTACATTCCACTTTAACAGAAATTTTGTGCAGAAAGAATGACAGCCTACATTCTGTAATAATAGTATCACAGGGCAGCATTCCACTTTTTTGAGGAGGGGAGGGAGGGGAGGGAGGGGGTGGGGTAAAAGGCATACTGCCAGACCATACTTTGAGGCTGCATATCCAGCCTCTTAAACTGAACGGAGACACAAGTAATCTTCATATATACCTGTTTTTCTTCAGGTATTGCTTTGTCAAATTCAGTCTGTGTCTTGCTCCCTTAATGTGACTTTGCTGCTGACTTGCTGAATTCAACATTACTCCACATTCTTCACAGATGGCAGGATACTCTCGATTCTGATGGACAACTCCTTCACTGCCCTATAAGAGGAATGCAAACATTGCAGTTTTATTTTATTACTGATAGCAGGGATTCGGCCAGAAACTCAAACCAGGAAGCCAAAAGGCTTAGTGATTCCTTGCCTTTGTAAAATATGTTTTGTGTACTGTGGTTAGGAAATTGACAAGAGCCAAACAGACACAATACATTCACTAAACAAGTGAACTACTTTTTGTTCTGAGATATTCTTGTATTCCTTTGGGTACTGAAATCTTGTTTAGAATTTTTGTTAATACTGTGAGATCCCTGGAACAAGTGAGCCAACATGCCAGCTCTGCCCGATGCCAACTCGGCCCCTATGCCAACTCGGTCTTATGCCAACTTGCCACCATGCCCCATACCAACTCGCCCCATGCTAATTTGCCCCTATGCTAACTCGACCTACACAACTCCCCCCCCCCATGACAACTTGGCCCCAAGACAACTCAGCACCATGCCAACTAGCCCAATGCCAACTTGCCCCAATACCTACCTACTCACCTTATACCAACTCAACCCCATCACAATTCACCTCCACACCAACTCGACCCCATGCTAACTCGCCCACTTGCTTCATGCCAACTCAGCCCCATGCCAAGATATACTGTTTACATTTACAAGGTTTTCGGATTTTGACCTCCAGTGACCTCGAATGACCTTTGACCTCCACCAAAATCAATACAGTTCTTTCACTTAACATGAAAAATCTACAAACTGAATATGAAAAGTGTCAGTCATTGCTACCTCGAGATATCACGTTTACAAGGTTTTTGGCTTTTGACCTCTGGTGACCTCAAAAGACCTTTGACCTCCACCAAAAACAATATGGTTCTTCCTCTCAACATGACAAACCCATATACCAAATATGAAAAGTGTTGGTCATTGCTACCTCAAGATATCGTGTTTACAAGGTTTTTGGCTTTTGACCTCTGGAGACCTAGAATGATCTTTGACAATCAGCCAAAACAGTAGGGTTCTTCCTCTCAACATGACAATTCTATATACCAAATATGAAAAGTGTTGGTCATTCCTATCTCAAGATATCATGATTACAAGGTTTCTGGCTTTTGGCCTCTGGTGACCTCAAATGACCTTTGACCTCTGCCAAAAACAATAGGGTTTTTCCTCTCTACATGACACATCTACATACCTTACATGAAGTGTCGGTCATTCCTATCGCGCGATATTGCAATTACAAGGTTTTCTGACTTTGACCTCTGGTGACCTCAAATGACCTTTGACCTCTGCCAAAAACAATAGGATTCTTCCTCTCAACATGACAAACTTTACATACCAAATATGAAAAGTGTTGGTCATTCCTATCTCGAGATATCTCGATTACAAGGTTTTCGGACTTTGACCTCTCGTGACCTCAAATGACCTTTGACATCAGCCAAAACAGTAGGGTTCCTCCTCTCAATATGACAATTCTATATACCAAATATGAAAAGTGGCAGTCATTCCTATCTTCAGATGTTGCGATTACAAGCTAAGTGTCACAAACACACATACACGCACACATACACAACATCACCATCACATAGATTACTTGCCTGCCTATGGCAAGGAATCAAAAAGGGGGGATTTACAGTATTGCTGCTAAACCCCAAGTCCATATTGACGCTGTCCTTGACCAAAGTTACAAGTTGGTTCAGGGGGACAAAAGCTTGCTTCAAGGCCCCTATAAGGTGCAATTTGAAGGGTTTTAAAGGCCATTTAAGTTCAAACATTGCTGCAAAAGTGTCCTCTTCTTAAGTAAGAAACCAAAATATTGACAATTTTTTCATTTTTATGGAAATGAAAAGGGGGGGGGGATTTTACCCTCCTTCTTCTGGAAAGGGGAGGGGACAAATTTCCCCTTCCCCCTTGACATAAACCCTGGATTGTGTTCACCAGGGGGTATGATTTGGTTTGATTTCATTTCATGTCACAACAGCTTTTACGCATTGCCATTTAAAAATATATATCTGATGAAACTTTGAGTTTAACCTACCTTTCCTTCAAATACTATAATTCTGTAACTTCAATTTTTCCTATTTTAATACATAGAATCTAAAATTTAGCGTGAAAACCAAAATAACCAGTCACAGACAGATAAGGACAAAGCGTGACTTTGTGATGTAAACTTACTGCCATGTGCCAATAGAGCCTTCCCATAACAAAAGTAATTCTTCAGACTGACTTACCTCCCTCCTTACCACACGTCTGTGCTGGTCTACAGTAGCATATCCAGTTTTCTCATAAAAAGAAACATTCCCTTTTGAAGACTTCAGCTTTCTTTGCCTTCTCAACCAATGCATCATTGTGCTAAAGTTATATACTGCACAAATAGTAAAAAAAATAATAAAACAAAAACTTGGAATTACAATGAAACAGAAACTACAAATACTTTCAGCGGTTACTCTTTCATCATCAAGTGGAGCTCGAATACCTGCTGAAAATTACAAAAAAAATATAACTAGTGAACTGTGCTTAAAAGCAAGTACGAAGATTACAAGTTCATTTCTGTTTTAAACTGCTAACTTAACCTTCACCCATTTACAACACTGTAAGCTGTGGCAGATCCTGAGGGTGCAGAGGGTGCAGTGGATGCACGTGCACCCCCTAAAATTTGTTTTTAAATTGAAAATTGATCAATTGTGCCTTAAATATTTATCACAGACATCTCACTGTTGCTCTCCTTGTCACAGTTTTGATAGAAACTCCTACACCATATTGATAGCACCACTTTCTTATTTTTGTTTTTTTTTTATCTAAGTCCTTCAGATGGAGGACACTCTCCCACAATGGGTAAATCTAGTGCACCCCAAAAATCCTGGATCCGACCCAGACTGTAAGATACTGTACATGGGGAAGAAAAGATGTCTCAATGATGCCTCAACAATGTCTCAACAATCACGTTTACATTGTTCATGACCTGAGACCAATTGCATAACTGCATGAAGCCACTTTTCTTCTTGCAAATGACTTTTTTCAATATTTTTTATGCTGTTTTACCCTGTGACGAACACCAAACATATCTTTACAATTTCCCATCTCTTTAAGGACCACATGGGCAAACAATTCAAATTGATAATTTTGAATTATACTGGTCAGTTTAATAATCCCAAACTGCTAAACAATTTTTGTATTGACATGACAGCATCACAAATTCTCAATTCTTGAAATAAATGCTTTGATACTGTAAATTCTATGATATAAGGGCCTCTAATGTCACTCATTGAGCAAGAAAAAAGTTTCTTCACTTCTGACATACCAAATTCATGACTTTTTCAATGGCAAGATGGCAGTCTTACAGACTAAATTAAAGAATTAGGTTGGAAAGAAAAAGAACTTGCACAAACTTTACAGTACTGTATGTCAGTTTTTAAGTTTTGTAGACAAAAGAATAGTTTTCAATTTTCCAGCCCATGAAAAAGTTTTTCTGACCAAGCATAAAAATTCAAGGCCTTTAATAACCACAGAAAATCCCAGACAATTCTCATTTTTCTCCCTTCGAATTGCAAAGTACAAAAATTATTAAATTTACACCAAATTATGATCATGAGAATGCACAATGTATGGAGGGCTGAGAAATTGCAATTTTTGCTCTCAAACATATGGCCTAATTTAACTGCAATTTGAAAGGTACTTTTCTTCAACTCCAAATTCAGGAGACAATTAGTTTTAGGATGCTTTGCATCCCATATTTGGCATCCTGAATATTTCATGACACTTTACATCATAAAAAAAATAATTTTAAATAAGGTGCTTCATATAACCAGCACCAATGGCAAACAGCTGTCCTGCCCTTAAAGACAGACACTTATCACATTTTTGGTGTGTGAATGGCAAATTCTCAGTTGGTGACTGCAAGCTTTAATTGGCATCAACGTTTGAAAATTCATAAGATGTGGAGTAGCTCACATTCCACACAATGCAGCTTGAGTGCTCAGATTACACATCATAGCCTTGTTACTTCACCAGGACAGTGAAGTAGGTTTGTGTCTGCAAAAGGAGGAGCTTAATACAGTTATGGGAGGAGCTGCAACTATAACTTTATTAAGAGCACTGGAACTGGCTGGGATGACAAGAATTGACCTTCAATATTTGCTATGTGACACTCAAAAACCAGAAAGCCAAAATGCTTAGAGATTCCATGCCATATGATATATTGTTACAACCATGAATCAACCACACGACAAGCATGAGATCCCTCACAATTATATCCTACTGTACTTGAGATATCATGTTAATAAGGTAAAAACCTTTTGAAATCTTGTGACCCAAAATGACCTTTCTGCTCCACTTGAAACCGTAAGGTTCACCTAACCAATATGGCCATGTACATGCTAAATATGAGCAATACACAGACCAAGTATTAGATCCCTCACAGTTATCTTTCTTAAAATATCATGGATACAAGGTTTTAAAACTTTGGCGACCCCAAATGACCTTTGACCTCTACCAAAAATGAGAGGAATCCTCAACAAAATATAGGAAATCCACATACTAAGTATAAGAACCCTCACAGTTATCCTTCTTGAGATATCGTGTTCACAAGGTTTTGACCGCTTGACCTCTGGTGACCCCAAATGACCTCCACCAAAAACAATAGGGATCATCTACTCAATATGGGCAATCCACATGCTAAGTATGAGATCCCTCACAGTTACCCTTCATGAGATATAGTGTTTACAAGGTTTTGACTGTTTGACCTCTGGTAACCTCAAATGACCTTTGACCTCCACCAAAAACAACAGGTATCATTCACTCAATATGGGCAATTCGCATGCTAAGTATGAGATCCCTCACAGTTACCCTTCTTGAGATATAGTGTTTACAAGGTTTTGACCCCAAATGACCTTTGAACTTTACCAAAAGTAATAGGGATTATCTACTCAATATGGGCAATCCACATGCTAAGTATGAGATCCCTCACATTTACCCTTCCTGAGATATAGTACATAGAAGTTTCTGACCGTTTGACCTCTGGTGACCCTAAATGACCTTTGACCTCCACCAAAAACAGTAGGGATCATCAACTCAATATAGGCAATCCATATGCTAAGTATGAGATCCCTCACAATTAGCATTCTTGAGATACAGTGTTTACAAGGTTTTCACTGTTTGACCTCTGGTGACCCCAAATGACCTTTGACCTCTAACAAAACAATAGGGATCATCTACTCACTATGGGCAATCCACATTTAAGTATGACATCCTTCGGAGTTACCCTTCTTGAGATATCGTGTTTACAAGGTTTGATGTTTTGACCTCTGGTGACCCTACATGACCTGTGACCTCCACCAAAAACAATAGGGGTCATCTACTCAATATAGCCAGCCCACATGCCAAGTATGAGATCCCTCGGAGTTACCCTTCTTGAGCAAAGCCATCACATACACACACACACACACAACATCACCATTGCACAGATTCCTTTTGCCTTCGGCAAGGAATCAAAAAACATCCAGGAAATGGGAGTTGCTGTTAATACCCTTCCCTTGGGTTTTGTTGAGAGGTTTTAGAGGCTTATGTCAAGACCTGCTAACATCAGGGAGTCATCTGATCAAATAGCAAGTTCTTGCTTACTACTGACACACAGTCATTACTGCAATCTGCACTGGAAGTCCTCTGCATTATTGTACAACAGAGGAAGGTGTTCAAAAACAATTTGAATTTTCAATTCTCAGATAACATCACACAGTATTCAGGTGTTTTGTGTGCCCTCATCAGCAATGGCAACCACAGTGCATGTCGAGTAAAATACCCTTTTCATGTTTTCTACCCTTCGTACCTGCCCTTAAAGCCCCTCCAACATGCTTACAAGCTAAGGCAGGGGACTGCTCTGCCCCAAGTTTAAGCAAATCATTTCTTTTTGGTCAAAATTACTTGAGTATATTTCTCAGGTAAAGATTTTTCATCTAGCAAAATGGACTCTGCCCCCTTTCCCCTTCCCCACTGCCCAAAAATAAATAACTCCTATGATCACGGTCTTTCCACAATCAGTGAGACACAGTTCCTAAGCAGCTAAGCTAGGAAGGAGTTGAGCAAATATACTAGTACATCACTTCCACAAGGTATACCTTACCTGGTTTTGCTGTAACACCTCGTTGAAGTTTCAGGGAGGGTACATACTCTTCATAAAAACATGTCCTCAGTTCTTCCATTTTACAATTTGGGTGCCAGTCTTTGTGATTTTCAGTGACATACTTGAAGAAATGTTCTCCAAGATCACTGACCTTGGTAGGATCAACTCGCCTGCCCTTCCTCATACCGGCTGAAAGAGTAAAGAAAATCAGAAATGTTCACAGCAACAACAGGAGAAAATATTAAATACTCAACCAATTTGCCAGAGATGCATTGTCACTGCTACTCTATGATTGAAAGGGCTGAAAGGACTGACATTGTGTCATCCGAAACATATTTACATGCAGGAATATTCTGATCTATAATATACGAAATACTGGTGACTGCACTTTGATCAGAATCAATGCTTGAACCTCACTGATCAATGCAGTCAGCAGTTTATTCAATGCATAGCATACAGCTCACAAACAGTATTGTGTGGATATGGCCTTGAGCAAAGTACAAGCTACTGTAGCTTTGTGAGGTGCACTAAACTTTTTTTCTTTTTAACTGGAGGAGGGTCTGGAAATCACCAAAGTAAGGAAAAGTTTTACCATGTACGATCTAGGGAAAGATCTTTGTTGACTATTTTAATAACATCTCAAGGTTCTTAAAAGAATAGTAATTGAAGAAATTAGGCCTATTGTATAATCACAGACAAGTTTTACTGGTAAATTTGAATTACTAAAAGTTGTAAAATTCCATGCAGGGCCCTGCTGGGTCCCTATGCATCCATAATAATCCACACAAGGCCTTTTCCTGTTTAGAAACCTTTTATTTCTCAGTTCCCATATTAACCATCATGCTCTGATGTGACAGCACCCAAACAATATATTCCTTGAATAAATTTATGAGTTCCATGTCAAAACCAACATAAACTACTGCCCAACAATAGCCAAATTTCCTCACTTACATTAAAAAGGCCCTTTTATGGGGCACAGTTTACTTCAGTAGATTGAAGGTTCACTACATCCTGACTCTAAACTTCATCCTAATCTTACCATAATCCACACCCAAACACCAATCCTACCCGAGGCATCCTTAGCCAATTCCTAAACCTTATTCTGTACCTAACATGAATCCTAACCCTTATTCTCACCTGAAGGACTGTAGATTTTCAAGCGAATCTTTGGTCTAGCAAACCTTAAGTCTAGTAAACCTTTCATCTAGTGAGTATCCCCAATTCATATTGTACATGTACAGTACCTCCTCTGACTCTGACATTAACACCATACAAGGACATGTACTCAAGGGTCAATGAGTGACAGAGTGATCTATTCCAGCTGCTGTGCACATGTGCGAGTCTGAACCCCACTTGATATTTAAGTTTAACGTTTGAGGGTCAGGAAGCCAATTCGCTCATCGAGGACCCCATACTGTACCAGAATGGGCATGGAGGAACACAGTGCTCAGAAGTTAATGAGGCAGGCATGTACAAATCGCTCCCAATCCTGCTGCTAAAAGGACTACCTTTTAAAATCCCCATCCACACAAGTGTATTCCCAGTCATTAGCCACTATCTCAAAGGTTAAGAGGGGTGGAGATTCCTTGCTATGCACCACTGCTCAGCAACTGAAGCAAGCAAAGCTCACAACTTCCCGAAACGGACAAATTCCTGAAACGGACAATCAGATGCCCAATTAAAATTCACCAATTTAAACCCCCTCAGCATCACTGTGAACAGCTATGCCGAACAAGTAAATTTTAGTCCCTGGAAAATTTCCAAGTGGTTCCACTGAGAACTTCCTGAATCGGACAACTTCCTGAAACGGACAAATTCCTGAAACGGACAATCAGATGCCCAATTAAAATTCACCAATTTAAACCCCCTCAGCATCACTATGAACTGCAATGCCGAACAAGTAAATTTTAGTCCCTAGAAAATTTCCAAGTGGTTACACTGGGATTTGATCCTGGACATCTAGTATGCAAGACAGTACACTCAACCACCAAGCCAACTCCACTTCATCCAAACTGGTGAATTAATTTGGTGAAATTGGTGAATTTTAAGTGCAAATATGACTGTCCGTTTCGGAAAGTTGTCCTTTCAAGAAGCTGTCGGACTCAGAAAGTTTCTGGGTTTGCTCTTGATGTACAGTAAATAGGTTTTTACTCCAAGTACAGTTACAGCTTTCTTCCCACTTGACATTTGACTTACCTTTCAAATTGGTTGCTCAGCCAATACAGTTGTGCAACAGACTGAAGTGCCCTTGGGCAGACTAGTAAACTAGCCAACTTTGCTTTGCTTTTACTTGTTCTCAAACAAGTCATGACATGGAAGCAAGACTGCATCTGTATATCCTCCAATCCAAACTGATGAATTTGGTGAATTTTAATTGGGTATATGAATGTCCATTTCAGAAAGTTGTCCTTTAAGGTATATAGTTGTCTGAACTCAGGAAGTTGCCCCCTTTGCTCTTAAAGTTCAGCTGTCAAACAGTGGTGTAGAGCAAGAAATCTCCAGTGGCCCCTCCCAGCCTTTGGGAAAGTGGATAAAGACTGGGTATACAGTACAATCATGTTCCTTTTGGATGGGGACATTAAATGGGCATGATATCCAATGCAGCCCATTAAAGATTTGTCCTGAGATTCATTGAGGGAGTAATAGTTTGACATTTGATGGTAAACTAACTGCCAAGAGTGCTGCCAGTAGCAGGATTTACCCTTGAGTGCACACAATTAATTGCACCCAGCCATGTATGATTGCAGAGACATGCTGACCAACTGTTCAAGCTATTTATAGTGCATTATATGCCATTGTGAACTTTTGTAGTCCACTACCTTTGGAGGCAACTGTTGGTTATCTAAGAGCCAATTTGTGCAGAAGAGCGTTCAATGAGACTTACGCTACAAACTCGGATAGATATTTAATCTCCCGTTTTTGGCCAAAAACAGGGGTCTCGGGTGGTATTCCTTATGGGCTGAGAAGATCGTAATCATGAGGAAAACTAGCCCGATGCCCGCCATATAGCACCTTCATGGTTAACTGAGTCAAGTGTAAATAATGCTCACATGCCCCACTGACCACACTGCTCATT
>WURT03652526.1:0-18927 GCA_009936505.3 Holothuria glaberrima
AAAAAAAAAATTTCCAAAGTACTAAGAAATTTCAAAATTGTGCAGTAATATACCTTAAAACTTGTCTAAAATGATGCTAAAGTCATTTCGCCGAGTAGCGGCGAGAAGGGCAATTTAGGGTATCTGATGTGTGTGTTTTACAGCGCGTTGTAAAAGCTCCAAGTTACACTTTTCAGCAGTGATCTTCAGTGATGACTAGATGGCGCTGAATACCAGATTTAACCCACTGTTTCTCACTGACGTCAGCCTGTGTAATGAATGACTAAAAAGGGCGAATAGGGCGAGACCTCTGGATGCACATTTGATCAAGTTAGTTCCTACCAAAAATAAGGACAAAGGTCCTTTTTTGAACCGTAAAAGAAACACCCACTTCAACATACCGTAACCCTCTAAACATTTCAACGTGGTATTTACACGTAACATCCTAAAATTGATCTAAAATATTTAGGGAATGTAAGTCCATCATCACAGAGTAAAGTATCAAGTTTATTAAACGATTGAGTTATAACTTCTGTGTGAGCAGACTTGATTGGGCAGAAGTCATCTGCTCTTATCGTGAATCTTTCTTGAAAGAGGGTCATACCTATCTTACTTTTATGTAGGGTCATTGATCGAACATCTTTTCCAGAGCGCACCATCTGTGAATACTGTAGAAACCGGTTCACCGTACCATCAACGGGCTCGTGAGGGTCATACGCTATACATGAATGTCAGTAGACAGGGGCTCCCAGGTTACACCCCTAAGTGTTACACCTCTGAACATGTTCCGACGTCTTTTTGTTCCGGCTGCCATAACCGTTACACTCACCCAAACCCAACCCTTATCCTAACACTGACATTTGTGTAAACAAACTTTTCGGAACATAGAACGTCGACACTAAGAGACGTCGGAACAGAGAGCATTCCCCGGGAGCCCCTTTCCTAAATTTTGGAAATTATAAGACATGTCACAAGTGTACCTTCCCGCAAAATGACACACTGCGGGGAAAATGTAGGTTTGTCTAGTCATTTCTGACTTCACAATCAAACTCCGGATTAGGGAGGGACCTCAAGGTGGGCTACGCAGGCTAGCAAAAATGTTGATGCGCCCATTTGGCAACGCGGATCACTTTTTGGCAACAGGGCCGTAGCGAGCGGGCGTGGGGGTGTCACACCCCCAATATTTGGTCGCCGTCGGCAAATTTTCGGTCTGTCGGCAAAACGGGAGAGCAGAAGGAAATAGGAAAAGAGGAGGGGAGGGAAAGAAGAGGGAAGAAGGGAAAGGAAGGATGATCTAGAAGGAAGTGAAAGAGAAGACGGAGAATGAAAAGAAAGAAAAGGAGAAAAATGAACGGGAGCGCACGTCTAGTCTGTTATCGGCTATTTCGATTTTCGGCTCTTCATCTAATTGGCTCATCCAAGTTGAAGGCCCGTCGGCAAAATGATCATGCATGTGATGGCCGTATCAACGGTTGCCGGTGTAATTGGACAAGTGACCGAGTCCGTCGACAACTTGGGGAAAGAAAGGGAATTAAAGGCTTTCGTAAAGGCGCTCTATTTCGGGTCATATGACATTCTTAAAAAACACCATCTGGACATTATTCCTCACTTTTATCACCACCATGGGCTCGGCAGCACCCGATTACCCATGGTGAGGGTATCCTTAGCCCGTTTTCTAAACCCTAACCTTGACTTCAAATACATTTCTCAAATTTCTGAGGATCCGATTTACCCACAAACAGTGGCGTACGCAGGGGGCCATTTCCTTTTCCTTTTTTTAGGTCCTCAAAATACGTAATTTTGTAACACAAATTTTACTTCAAAAGGTACCATATGTGGCACCAGGTTGCATGTAAGGACACTTAATTTTTCAAAAGTTTTCAAAGGGAGGGGGACACCCCTCCCCTTAGACCCCTCCGACAGGCCGGCGATCACATAACATACTGCATGGTCCTCCTTGAGAGAAATCCTGGACGCCTGACGAGTCTATTGTTCAAATTCGGAACGGCAAGTTCAGATACTGAAGTGGCATGACGGGAGGAATAGTTTAACACGTCTTTGCATTGGATAATGTATTATGAACCAAAATAAACGTTTCCTGACACTTCATTTTTTATCCAGAAATATGCTAAAACCTCAGAGCTTCCGGGGGCTTCGCCTCCTGGGCCCCCACCGGGGCTTTGCCCCTGGACCCCGCCAGGGGCCCTTAGGGGGGCCCCTGGACTCCACCCGCTAAAGCTCGCTCTTCGCGCTCGTTTTACCCATTACCAGATCTGTCGGCAAAACATGATCTTTACACCCCCTCCCCCCAAGATTACACCTTCGCTACGCCTCTGTTTGGCAATCCTTATGTGCTATTACTTCTCAAAGTGATCTACCCGAATCTTTAATTGGGTGAATGAGATTTCATTGCATGGTTTGTATCCTTATCCTACTTATATAACACCGCAAAGTAAAGCATAATGAACTTTTTCCAACAACAACCAAACAGAGAATATTTTCATTACGTAATATTGGCCTACACGTCAGATTTGCCATCGTTAGTCGTGACTTTACCGAGTTCACCTGCACATCGCCTTCTATCAGCCGCACTTGAGATTCCGCAAACATGTCCAGTATCTATTTGATTTGAAGATGAACACGCTTCGCTATATCCGCTTTGAAACAATACATATCGGGTTGTTTACTATGTACCAGGTGTGAGCAGGGTGTGAGAATAATAAAGGAATGCTCCAAAACACATTTCGAAATCTGTTGACAGACCTTAACGACCAAAACTTTGCTTAACTTGCGTGTGTGGAATAAGTAAAAGAAACATTGGACTTTTTGTAGATACAATTGGGTGACAATACGTAGATGTGTTCATGTTCAATGTTGTTTTGCTCTTGCTGGGGTAGAGGTAAGTCATCAGACTGTTCACGGTTCGTTACGTCATGTAAATATTTATGAAATATGACACTTGTTAAATACATTCACAATTCAAGAGGCCTGAAACATTTATTGCTATAAAAATATAGCAGTTTTCAGAACCATTGGGGCTTTGGAAAAGAACCATATAGACCAATTTCACCTACTTCATGATTCCAATGGCCTCGCCATTAAAAAAAAAAAATAAAAAAAATAAAATGAAACATAAAACGGTCTTGATATTTCGGTAGGCACTATTGTTGCTACTAGCAGAACACACACATTCCAAACACTTAAAAAGTTGTATTAAAAAGTTGTATCACATGACTCGAAGTGGAGTATCGTTTTTGGCCCAAAGACCGAAAAACAAAAACCCCACAAACTAATATAATGAGTCAAATATTAACAACTGGCTTTAATTTTGAATTTAGTGGATGTTTTGGGTCAAGTTTTGAGCTTCAAAACGAGACTACTTACTTAGATTGTGTAATGGGTTGGTAGATTCTCATCTTCTGAACACACCGTTTGCAGGTTTGTATTCTGACAAAGAACTCTAAAAACATTTTTACTGTACTTGAACCCTTGGTATTACCCCACTTTGTAAACACGCTTACATGTGGAGCGATCACAAATTAAATGTTTTGTATTTACACTTGTTTTGAAACAGAATGTTCAGGAACTAGACAAGTGAGTTTAGCGTCTAAAACATGTTTACAAAGTGGGGGCAAAAACGGGGTTTAGAAAAGTGTTAAATTCCTAAACACCATTTATAGAGTATACACTAACACCAGAGTGCTACTGAGTGCAGTGCTTCTTTCAGCAGATAATATCTTTGTTGCCAAGCTACATATCATAAAGTGAATTAAAGTTTTGAAAATTACCAGCTATATATACATATATACACACATATATATATATATTAGATTGAAAAACAGCATGATCAGATGACAGTGAATTTGCTTTTTAATGTATATTATTTGTGATAACATCATAACTGCTATAAAAACGCATAGTCCTGGGAATAAATCATTCATTCTTCGTCCCATCAAGATACTCCTTTCACCAGTCTAGAGCTAGGCACTAATGAAACTGTAAACCAACCAACTAGCCTAAACATTGTAAGAATTAAATGATCAAAATTTTTGGTTATTCAGTTCTCTGGCAACCTACATATATGTGTACAGAATCTTGCTATGTTTACATGGATACATATTCTCTAAATGAGGGAGTTAACAGTAACACATCCCTGCCAGAACTAGGTAGGCGTCTGTGCACGAAAAATTGCACTTGTGTTTTCTAAACTTAAGCGAGGATAACAACTATGAATTAAAAACAGAAAAACGTCCGTGAAACATTTCAGGATACACGGTGCTAACATATGACTTCTCACTTTTTGTAATTGATAACTTGGGCACACACGATTCCTCGAAGACGGCAAAATTCGTCTGATTGAAAGAAGAAAATGAAATCATAAAAAAGAATTAATATCTTCGACATTCATACAAAGTATTTTATTGTTTCAAATTTATTTTCCAGATTCTACGGCTGAATTCTGCCTGTTCTTCATGCAGTTTATGACATGACTTATTAAACGGATTTATGAAAAATGTTCCTTTAAATGAAATAGGCCATTCGAATTACATCAAAATGGTATGCAGACATGTAGAAAAAAGCTTTTACTCTTAATTGAACCCATCTCTCAAACCGATATACTATGCTGGCGAGAACTTCCTTCACACACATACTGCAAGAATAACCAATGTTATATCATTCGAAAATTTGAAAGCTGAGTGATCATTCTTGAGCCACAAAACAGTAATTTTATTTCTGTAAGAACGTTAGTTTCTGAAAATAAAATTATTGAGTTACCAAATGACAGTTTTAGAGGTGTAAAACTTTATGCATTCAATTAACAATCACAATAGTTCCTTTCAATGCTATAACCCTGTCAGGTTCGATGCTCTTGATGAGAAAGGAAACGTAGTTATTGTCCTTTAACAAAAAGATGACTTTTTCAAGAGCCTCAAAAGCCCAAATTAGCAAGCTTTCTCTACAGCCCATATTTCAATACTTATCGACATATGGTTATATTTATTGTTAAATTGTTTTATTCTATCAATCAGAATCATGCATGTTACTTCATTCGGAATGAAATATATGTTGCCCTCGGTCCTCTCCTGTACAAAGGTAGGCCTGTACAGTGCACAGGAGCAATGCGCACGCACCCACAAATTCCTGCTCTTACACCCACTTACCTTCCCCCCCCCCGCCCCATACACTGTTAAAACCCTGGGAGCACCGCTTGTCTGGTTGCTGAATGGCTTCTTCAGAAACATTGTAAAACATTTCTGTAGATTTACCGAACAAAAAGGTAAAAAAATATATAAAGAAAACGGAAGAAGTGCGGTCAATACGTTTCCAAAAATTGACAGCACGTTTTCCCTTTCCTCTTTGTATTTCTTTATTTTATTGCTCTGCAATTCTACAACAGTCTGTACACATTTCTTACAGTGAAATTATAACTAAGACGATTTAACCTTTCCACGAGTGTACATTGGTGTGCCTCCTGAACTTTTGACACCATGGGGTATTTCCTGATCTGGTCAGTGGTTTTTTATTAATGACGTACACGTGAAAAGTCACATATGCTTATGACGGGTTACCCCGACCTACCGACCCTACTTTTAGATCAATTGGCATCATTTCTCGGTAACGGAAATGATGTCTACAATTAATTATCTAAACTTAAATCTGTAGGCGGTAGCCTCTCCATAGGCACACATTAGTCGGTCTGCTTATTTTAGGTACATACTTTTGATCATGACTTAAACAAGGGGAAACTTGTGAGAGAATGTTCACAGAAAACAATGAAACAACTAAGAGAGGGTTAACCTGCGTAGTAGTCCGGTTTTTCTCACCGGTATTGCTCCTCTGTGTGGTAACGAACTACAGAAAGCTTGTGCAAAATAGCGTCACCAGTTTTGTTCAGTTGTAGTGGGTGGGGAATTGGGGTATAGAACGAAGATCTGAGGATAGCTGTAGCCCGGAGAGGAGTATATACCAGTTTTTCACCCACGGCAATAATGGTATACATGACCCATGCACTTTCAGTATTGCGTGGAACATGTCTTTATACGAAATAGTACTGATTTACAATGACAGGGCCGGCACACAACCAACTTCCTCGGCTGGGCAACTGATTTTAATGGCAAGCCCTTGCCAAGTGTGAGGAAAGATGGAGTACCCGGCATTGGCGTAGCCAGAATTTCTTTGTTAGGGGGCCAGGCTTTTCTCAAGGGGGCAACCAAAATTAGTATATAAATATATGCCTGCCCAGACACCTTTTTACGCACTTACTGTACTGAGTCAGTGCAGCATGCAGCGTGCAGCTGCACATGACTGCATGGTATGTACAGGTTGATATTGCATGCAAGCAGTTAAACTATGCTTTGACAAATTAGACCAGGGCGCCACGTCGCCATCCTTTCTTGTTATAATTTTCACTTACAGTAAGTTCGTACCTGCCAACTGGCCAACTTGATTGATTGCCTAGCTTGTGATACCGTATTTATCAAAGTTTGTATAATGTAAGTGATGTCGTATTTTCTTCTGTTAAAGAAAAAAATTTTAAACACATCGCTTGAAAGTATTTGGGGAGCAAAAATGTGTTACAAAAATATTTGGGGCGTTTCCCCTGGCCCCTTATGGCTAAGCCGCTGGAACTCGGAGAAAAACCCATGCACATCAAACGGAATTTGAATCTACGCACATACGAAACACAGTGCACAACAGCTAGAATAAACCACCCTGTCACTCTACGACCTTAGAGGTGTAGGCTACACAGCCAAGAAATTTATACTATAGGCAGGTAGGCCTAATTACCTGCAACGATTTATGCGGAAAACTTTTTCAGTGACGAAAAAGAACTTAGTGAAAAAAATCTAAGCATGAATAAATTTTTACAAAGAACATCCTGTTTTTTGCTTCTGTCAAGATTGGTGTTATTCATGAATTTTACTGGTCACTTACTCGGAATATTATGAATAAATATAATATTTAAGTGTTCTCGTCGCTGATTGGAGAACTTCTATGGCTCGTGAACGGATTATACACCCTGACCTCCACGGGAAGTGAAAAGACCATGGTGAGGAACGCCCCTGACTACTGCATTTTAGTATGGTATGCTAAGCGGTATAGGGCCTACTACTGAGGCTGGCCGTCTCAGAATAACTGAAACCGCTCAGTCTCCTACGCAGGTGAAGAGGACTTCTGACAACCACTCACCTCACATACATATACCGATCATTAGCTCTGATAGGTGCATCTAAGAACAGTTCACACATGCGGTGAATTCCTGTCCCTAAATATTTGAAGAAGTTTACAAATAGAAATAGTTTTCATATTTAGGAAGTGGGAAGCGGCTTTTCTTCAAGTGTTGCTTTTGTACGAGAGATAAGTACCTATTCTCGGGAACTTGTTAGTAGAAACGGTTTACCAATTACGTAGGTCTCACGCAGCGAGGCAATGCAACCGCTACCCTACACTGTCGTCTTTTTGGAAGATATCGGAAGTCCATTCATCATTGGTTGTGTCAGGTTGCTTCTTAAGCGACTGTCACTATGGTATTTCGATTGACGACCGATCGAGTGTATGATTTTAAACACTCTTTGAATGTGTTTGTAAGCAATCGCTAAATCATCCTTTAGTATTTCTGTTAATTACGATAGAGTTAGGTCTCAAGGTGCCCCGGGTGCTAAGATTACCGTCTTAAGTGGGTAGCGCCCCCTGTCGTGACAATCAGTCGAAGCAATTTGTCCAGATATTTCGAAGCAATTACCAAAAGAAAACATCTGTAGGATGCCCAATCAAGCTGGGAAACCACATCGCAAATGCTTCTTACCAAGAAGTATGACTTCCTTAACCCACTTTCAAGTACACCGCTGTACCAAGTTCTTCGGCAAATGCAGCTCTGAGAAAGAAACCCACAGTTAACCTAATTTAATTGATAATTATCTACCCTCCGTTAATGTCATATTTACGTTTCGAGGAAGTGACAAAGCCTACGAGTATATGTGAACTTGAATCACAAGGATACTGTGGCTATGGCACTGAAGATCAGAAGAAACAAAAGTCACTAATAAATATACTGAATCTCTCCGACTTCGGTGGTTGGGGATAACTGCGTGAGTGGCTCCCTGCCGGTTGTAAACGAGTGGAACGCCATTGTACAAGTATCAAACAAGGACAATGATGTAATCAAATGGGTTAAGAAGAGCCGCTAATTTGACAGATTGTACAGATCTACTAGAAAAGATCATTCATCCACGTATTGACTTAATCGGAAGTAATCATTGAGGGTGCATAAAACATTAGTTGAAACTAATCACATCATGTACATAATGGATGCCATCTATCTCACATGGTCGGGTGGGCTACATGAGAGGCGTGTTTGTGCTGGAAATATTGATGAATCGATTGAAGTACAAAGAGCAGGTGCCCGAGCAGGATCCACGGAAAGAAAAGCCGACCGGCGACTTCAAAAGGAACTCCTCTTGAGGATATCTCTAATATTTTAAACGGCTTCTTTACTCTTTCATGCCAAGAGCTCATAAATAAACTGAGCAAGGAGAACGGTTGACACTATCGTATTAAAACAAGCAAAAATAAGCATTGTCGTTCATACACTGTGTCATGACATATTGATATGAACACCAGTACATCACGAACATGCCGTTTTAGCAACTATGGACGCACACTTCAACAAGTTTAGAGGACTTGTCACGGCTGCTCTCTGCAGTTCTTCTTTCGAAAAAGAACAACGTAGAGACCATCACTAGATCTTTAAATCTCATTGACTTTGTGTCAATCGTTCCGACATGATAGCACGTATAGCCTCGGCTTAGAGGAAAACAGTTGTTCGTGTTAGCATAGTTACAGGTAGCTTGTATTACCCTCATATCGATCGTCGCTGTACACGATAATCTATCTCGGTTGTGTACGCTCCTTTAGTTACACAGCGATCCAGCTTTTTCAGCTTATCCCACAAGACCGTCGATCCATTGAAGAAAGTCGACTTCAAAATTTTACAATATAGGTGGAAAATTTCAAACAGAAAGGGGTGGCCAGCAAATTTGTGGCAACCTTAGTGTAGAAACATCCTTGAGCAGATGAGGATCCAAAGTTTGACTGCCACCAATTGAATTGAAGACCTATTAGAAACATCAATATTACTCGTTGTCATGGTCCCAAGGAAGGTTAACGCCGAGTTGGTCAAACGGAATTGCTCATATCTGAGCCTGAGTCTCTGCTTCACTGAAAGCACCATATCCAAATGCTGCAAATGTCCAAAGAGTTTGAAAAGTTTATATCAGCATCGGAAAAAAAGTGAAATTACTGTAAAATCCGAGTTCTGACTAGAATTTAATGACCAACTGACTCCGTTTTCAATGGACTGAGAATTGATCCGACATGGAGGTCCCAGAATTGGATATGACACGGAATGTGCCGTAACTAGATTCAGACAAGACTGGACTGTTCATAATTGCCAGAGAAATATTTCACAAATGTTGCAGCTTGTTGACATAAAATCACGGGTTAATAGCCTCTGTACAAGTTTAAAATATGAAACACAAAAACATGGTTATGTTTATATCAAAATGAATTTATCCTTAAAGGGAGAATTCGGTCACCCCAATAAAGAATTGTATAGTAGACTGTCCTATTTCCTGAATGGCTCTTGCGAATCATGTGACAGTATTTTCCTCACTCAGTTGTAAAATTTACGAGGAGCAACTGCTTGGTTTACCTTGAATATGCAATATTTACCGTATGTCCTAAAATATAAAAGATACTTGTAAGAGAAATAAGAAGAAATTTGTGACATTTAGCTATTGTTTTAAAATAAGTTTGTGGCGACTGCTAAGGACCAAATGTTTTAGAATGTGTTTTGTTCTTGAAAGCGATATTAAGATAGTTTCAAATATTCCTTTAAGACCGATTCATATCAGTTGTCTATACCACTGTATAGAGCTATGAAGGTGAAAACTTCAACTCTTGAGTTATGTCCATTATTGGCCTAAAAGAACAAGGGATGACAATTTATGGTTCATATAGCTTTATAGAGCGTGAAAAATGTGGAAGTATACACCGGCCTTTAGCTTTGTGCGGCGAGCGCGAAGAGCAAAGCGCAAAACCCAACGGCTGGGTTCCAGGGTCTCCTCATATGACTCCTAGTGGGAGAACATATACCAAGCTCTTCACAATCATCAAATCTTGAGAAAATTTGAACCAAAATCTTGAACCAAAATCTGGGTTAGCAGATTGCAAAAGAATTTGATAGAAGGAAGTAGGTGTGATCAAAAGGGGTAAGACTGATAAGCACTGGTTTAAAATGTTCATTTCTTGCGAATATGTTAAATGCACATGCATGCAGTTGCCATGGATCGTAAACATGTTTGAATAAGTTTAAATATACTTCAAATCATGGTCATCGCCCCTATAACATTGTTACTCAAAGTATTAAGGTGACACATGAAAACCTCTTGATGTCCGTCCTCTTAACTTATTAGAGTTTTGGGGCCAGAGTAGCCTATATTATGTGCATTACTGTGCCAATAAATCGTGCATGTCTGTTACCATTTCCGTTTTGAATTGCCAATCTTGGAAGAGAAAGAAGCAAAAGTCTCCTTAGCATTAATATAACCTGCGTTCATCCATAATCACATATGAAAGGAAAAATAATCATTGGGAGACATTTACTGTTGAATAAAGTCAATGCGTTTGAAGGGGTGTTGAAGAAATATGGAAGAGCAGGTGAAAAGGCGCACATGTTTCGCAGGTATCGGAAGATTTCTGACAAAAAAATTAAAATACATACTTACCCTACTCAGAGGGATCATTATAAATTTTGTTTGATAATAGCTTAGCCGGACATGTGCCCCCCACACCCCGTGCAGGTGCTCCTGTTCATAAGTATGAAAAGTTAATTGTGCGATCGATTATTCAAATTGGGCACAGTAGTTGCCGCGTGCCCTCGCCTGGCTGCATGCCTAAATGTCACGGTGTTTGAAGTAGTTCGAGTTTCATAGCTCTGCACCATACGGTAATGTACCTGATGCACAGTATTCACTATGTTATTCGTGCTAATGCTCAGATAATATTTATAACGAGAGATACGCTCGGAACAGGCTATGCTATAGCCTTTACCTGCAGTACTGGCTCTATTGTACATAGTGCAATACACTCCACTGACATTCATGCTTCGCGATCGGTAAGCATAATTTAGGTTCCCAGGGAGGGGGATTACATGCCAAACGTGGTACCATTTCTAGTGCTCCAACATTGCTCATGCGCTAGAAATCTCCATCTTCTTCGTTTTTCGTTATGTTTTTTTCTTTTTTTTATTATTTTTCACTTTTAGTTGCCAGTAGGGGGCACCTTGTGCCTCCGTTGTACCCCTACTGTGTTGAATTGCAATATAACGAAGATTGGGGGAAAGGGTAGGCAAAAGGCCTGTGGACACTAATAACGAGAGCGTGTAAGAAGATTTTTGAATACTGTGTGACGACTTTTGTGTCTTTTTTCACGAAAATTGGCATTCCCTGAGCGACCGTTGTAAGTCTGATCTGTAATCGAATGGAATGTTTTGCAGAAGATCAAAGAGAGTGAATAAGTGCAGGCTTATTTCGATGCTAATTCTCTTTTCCTTTCAATGGAGTCAAACTCAAAGAAACCGCATCGGGATGACAACACAATTTTCAAGAATTCAAATTGTCCTCTTTTAGGTGGTGAAAGTCTCAAGAAGATCGGGCAGCCCTTTTTATTTCAACCCCCGCTGTTTTCTTATATTCGAAGACTTCCCCTTACTGTCCTCTTCAGATCGGCTCTTAAAGACGAGACAGTTGTTTGTGGGGTATTCTCCTGCTCCCCACTCATCCACTTGACATAGCTGCAGTTTCTGTATCTTGTTTAGTTATATTTGTCACAGGATCTAAGTAGATTTAGACTTTAAATCAGAATAATAAAACGACTTTATAAAATAAGGTTAACACTGACAGGCTGTTTACGACCTTTCTATACGATGAAGCCGTCTTAGAGACATCCTAATTTGTTTAATTGATCATTAGTCAAGATGGCCGGATTGTTCGTTAATCCGAAGAAACTTAAGCTCAATGGTCCAAGGAAGTCCTAACGGACGCTTGCTTGTTGATCGGTAGTCAGATTGTCTTATCTCTTCATACTAGTCCTGCAGAGAAGCAAAAGAAACACACAGTCCGCTGTGCAGGCAATATGGACTCACGAATAGAGGGCACGATTTACATGGGAGCGGTCTTTCCCGTAACGTTACGCATACAAAGGAAATACTCTTGCTTGTATGTGATGCAACCTTTACCAGAAAAAAAAAAAAAAAAAAAAAAAAAACCTGGGTAAACTGTTATTTTTAATGTGCATACAGGGTGGCCTGCGAGGACTGAGCAACTGCTTTCGAACACTATGCAAACACACGCGTATGGAAATACATTCCACCAATTGGGGAATGGAGGAGGGATCACGTGTTTCCCTGAAATTTCCCCCTTTTCGCAGTAAATCATAACAAAATCGCCTTGATAAAATGTAATGTTGCTTTGCTCCACCACACTCCCGGACACAACGTGATCGTTTCTGGCGAGTAACTTTCAGGCTATGTTTAGCCAATCATTGATTTTATTTGATTGTTTTGGTTTTTACTCCTCTGTATCTTTTCGCCTAATGCTGCACAGGACGGATACAGGATTTTAGAAAAAAAAAGGGTGGGGGGTCCAGTGAATGCCGAAGGCATAAGTGGGCAGCGAAGCGGCAATGGGGAGGGTGCGGGATGGGTGCTCCCCGGACATGGTCACTTTTTGAAAATTCACATGAAATATGGGCGATGTGGTGACTCTTCCAACGTTTATCGCAGACATTGAAATGGCTATAATCATGTCCTCATTCAGAAACACATGATCAGCAAGTTTTTTCAGTCATAGCCCCATTGGTACCGCCTGGATTTGATAATTGGGGGCACAACAGAAGGTAATATGGTAATCCCATCCCAGATAGGTCAGAGAATTGGTGTAAGTGTGCTTATAGGTATCTACGATAGGTTGCAACCGGTGAGGTTACTTCCTTTGTCGCCTAATGTGTAGATGCCGCCCCGGAGGAGGGGTCTTACGGAGGAAACCATTTGAGAAATTTTTCTTCGTCAAAGGTGGCTGAACTGCAAAATGGTGGCATCTTTTGCAAAGTTTCAGATTGATCATATGTTGCAAACTTCACATACTTCAGTAAACTGTTCTTGATTTTGCGAGTGTAAGAAAAGGATGTGATGTCTGAGTGGAGGGGGAAAAAGCAAAGTCGGCTAGTTAACTGGTCCACCCTAAGGTGCTTCAGTCCGGCGCGCAACCGACTTCGTCGGCTGGGCAACCGGTTTTAGAGG
This sequence comes from Holothuria glaberrima, assembly GCA_009936505.3. Taxonomy (NCBI): domain Eukaryota; kingdom Metazoa; phylum Echinodermata; class Holothuroidea; order Aspidochirotida; family Holothuriidae; genus Holothuria; species Holothuria glaberrima. The sequence goes on from WURT03652526.1 coordinate 13,340, forward strand.
CAAGCCTATGCCAAGTGGGAGAAAAGCCGGAGTACCCGGAGAAAACCCCACGTACATCGAGCGGGATTCGAACCCATGCACATGTAAAACATTGGTGCACAGCAACTGGGATAGACCACTCTGCAACTCGACGACCCGAGTGGAGGGGGGGGGGACTCCTCTATTTGAGAAATTTTTGTATATGTAAGGTGACTTAGATGCTAAACAGTTCTATCTCGGGCAAAGTTGTGAAGTGATTACATGTTAAGAAATTACCACTGTTGCACTGCTTAAGGGGGTTGGGGGATCCGAACACCTTGGACCCCTGCATTCGCCCCTGCTACAAAAGGAGTACTTAAAACATCCGTCCCTCGGTCTAATCAAGGGATGGACGACTGCCTTCTTTCAGATCATCTCAACGACAGTGCAGAAGCTGAAGGGGTGGTAACCCCATTGGCGGTGACAACAGAAGAAGGCTAAACAGGTTACCCTCGGTCCATCGCCCACTCCCCACCCAAAACCCCTAAAATAGTATCTGTGATATGCTTAGTCCTGTGCAAAACTCAACAGATTGATGAATGTTTCAAAACAAATGTCGCATAAATTGTCAACTTAGTAGAATATACCATATAATGACAAGATATACTGATGTTTGATGTCAATATATGAAAATGCAGTGTAGTGGCTTTGCTATTGGTAACCTCGGTTATCGCGAAATGACTTAGGGTATTTCAGTGCTATATATTATTTTGTTGATATATGGCGTAGGTAAAGGCGTGCAGCATACCGTCAACGACATGTTATGCAGGGCGTAAATAGCGTGTTGTGCATATCGCATTCAAACGATCACATCAGATACACTTCTAACCAGCTACTGTGATCAGTATTCATTCGTTACACTAAGTTACAGAGTATAAGAAATTAAAGAGTCATATTTCTAATTTTGCTCCCTTACTTATGAACTAATTAGACCGAGCCACTCTGATTTTTATTTCCGTGCACCAGACTTCCTTTTCCTCGAGTGGGGAAGGCGACGTAAATATCATAATTGCTCCTAGTCTGGTTAGTAACCTTCTTGGTTCCTGTAAATTATTTGAAGTGCTTGTTTATTGCTTGAATTAACTTCATAAAGTAAGTAAAACGGAAAAAGATATGAGCCACAAGTGAGTTTCAAGAATCTGGTTAGAAATATTTGACGATAATGAGTCACGAAGATTCGAAACAGTTCTGTCACAATCCACGAAATGTCACCAGCATATGCAGCAGCAGTCGGTTCTCACTGCAGGTTTCCAGTCTGTGTCGTCCGGTATTAACAGACTAAAGCATCATTTTCCAGGTCTTCACAGTCTCCCCCTTTTCAGTTGCAAGAGTGCGTTGAACCATACAAGCTGTATAAAAACTCACCAACTATTTTTGTCACGTAATAACGCGAGGAATGTGCGAGACACACACAACCTTACCAGTAACGGCCGCCAAATTCCGTCAAACCAAAAAAGTGCCTTAGCCTCGAGCTCGGCCACGATCGAGTTCGGCCTCGGGTAAATCGCAGGGTTGACTTCGCCGTCTCGACCAAGGAACGTCACCACAATTATTTCAATCGACAAAGACTACTTTGTATCATCGGAGGAGTCGCCTCGTCAGTATTGGTCGTCGTGGCTGTTATTCCATTGACAAGAACCGGACTTCACTTTTGAAACAAAATAGGAAAGTTTTCCCGACGAGAATCAAACTTTCGTCGAGGTTCTCGGAGTGACACTGCACTGACGGAGTTCGTGTAACACAATTTGCCACAGAGGAGTGAGGTAGCTTGGGCCAGGGACGAGCAAATAGGGGAGGTGGACATGAAGGATGGGATGAGATAGTTGGAAGGGTTACCAATGGGTAAATTAAAAGTATTTCAGATATAAAACACTATAAAAAGCTTGACAAGTTAAAAAATAGAAGGTAGCTCAGAGGTCAGATAAACTAACACAACGAAACAGTCTCTTCATAGACTCTAAATCATGGACGGCGATCCCGGTGGATGGGGGCATGTTCCCCAATATTGAGAACAATCGCCACCCATGCCCTAAATGAAAAGAATCGTTAAAGAAAAACATTGCGTTAACAATGCACCAACATGGCATTAAACTAAAGAAGCTGTAATCATCATTAAACTATTCAATTAAACCTATAAGCTCCAGTAATAAATTTATCTCCCTAAAATAAAATGCATTTGTCAAGATGTTACCCCTGTTGCATCATTTGAAATTTAAAAGGTTTGGGCTAACTCTCTGAAAACTTTATTTCTTGTACGTAAAGCTACAATTCTCTTATTTTTAATTACCTATCACTCTGTATCTGTATATCATGGTTTTAAATATACAAAAAATCCTGTACCACAAACGCAATATTTCCTTTTAACTAATTTTTCACATCAACGGGGGGGGGGGGGGGGTTAATGCCTTCAGTCAAAAATGTAGGGTGGAAGTATGCTTCCGACTCTTCACTGTCTACCTAGTGTCCTGCAGAAAAAAGATGATGACGGTTTAGCAAATACACATGGGAAGTTATCGTTAAAATTCTAGACAAAAGGCTCGATGAAATCAATCCAAACGAACACGAGAAACGGAACAATTCTCTTTCGGACTATGGTCTACAGACTACTCAGGGTCAGATTTAGGTGGTAGCTTGGAATACCACTTTCAGGTGGGGATCCTGTTAAAGAACAGCATATACTGGCTCTAAAATCCTAGCATTCGAAGCAAAAAGCGTTCAAGAGTCTTTTTAATGAAGAACACTACGGCTTTCTCCTGTAGAAGGGAAATTCTGAAATAAAATGCAGTCTCGATCCCGAAAGGGCAAAGGCTAATCGAGGCCGAAGAGCCCAGGCTCAGGCCTCGTATAGCCTATAGTGAAAGTCCCTACGCAAGCTCAAAGAAATATAAAAACTGGACACTTTTAAGAAAAGTCCCTCGGGTTATGTCCCTCTACAGTCTACAGATCTGAGTCAACATGACGGCTCCATGTGGGATGATGTCGCATATTTTCAAACAATAACGTAAGGATTTTTAACGCACATAAAAGTAACAAATAAGTTATCAGAAGTTACCGATTACCTTCAGTGTGCAAACTTGAGCGGCTGTATTCATAGTGGGTGAATAACCGAGGGCTGAACTGCTGAAGTGATACCGTCATCACATTGTAGTTCCCTTTACACTGGTTTACAGTATTATGAGCTATTTTGCCTATGAAGTAGGAAGAACTCCACTTAGCTGTAGTCCTCTACTTTGTATCAGAGCTTTATATTTCTCTTGCACAAGAAAAGTGCGCCCTCAATTTTCAAAGTTGAGTAGGTTCAATGAAATTCTACACACTGGATGTTATAAATATTGTTTATGACGGTGTCAAAACCTAACATGCAATGGAACTTGCCAAGGCAAGCTTTGAGTGAGCAATGAAAAAAACACATAGAAAAACAAAATGAAAAAAAAAATCAAGAAGGATGCGCCTATCAGTGCGGCATGGATTGTTTACTCAGCAGAAATTCGTCTGGGCGATTGGCCGGAAATTTGCAGTGACTGATACGCTGAAGGCAATATCGCACTCACTATCTTGGAGAGGTTGAAGTATGGAAAGCATACTCAGGGGAGTTAGCGACCCTACGCCACAGAATAGTATCTTCGTGTTCCTTGGAGTCGGCAACTGACATAACTTCAGTTTTACCAAAAACAAGGAAAACTGTCATATTTTCATGCGTGTTAAGGGTTTGTATTTTCGTTCCTGGGCAAGTCGTAGTAAAGTACTGTCAAGAACAAAAAGGTCCTCCAGACTAAGACTTCTCTATACTTCACCACGAGTTTCCCCTTCACTGACTGAACGTCTACAATTCTGTGACACTGGCTCTTCTGCACCCCTGATTTAAGTTGGAAAAACTGGGTAAGGAAGGACTATATCGTGTATTAATGCCCACTGGTTGACCGGAACTGCCTAGTACCTGCTAAGCATGTAAGATAAATTAACTTGCGGCAGTGATAATGTCATGTCGGTATCTATACCAGGGGGTTTCAAAGCTTTTCAGTGGCATATACCCCTGGAGTATAAACTACTTCGATGTGTATCCCAGGGCAACTTGAAGAGAAATGTTATGTTCGCAAACTTAAAATAACACAGCCAAGGTGGGATTTGATATAGGTAAAAGTGGGACGGGCGAATGATCCAATGATGACGAATGTGCCAGTAAATGGATCGGATTCCGGACGCATCACGTTGGTGGGGAACAGGAGAACTTTCAGAAACCGAGGAAATTGCAAAGATGTCAGAATACATAATTTATACATTGTTTTGGATACGAAGAAAGTAAACCCCAAATAAGCACAATTTGACTACTATTTTTTCATGATAACTGTCAGTGATTGGATTCGATATTGCAGGGGGCATGGACAAAGGCTCACGCAACGGGGGTTGGGCAGGGTTAGTTTCCCCCACATCCACACCTCCACCTCGGCTCAGAAAAAATTTCAAAGCAAAAGTTTTATCACTTCGACTTATTTTTAAATGCAACTTGTAACTAGACCGGAAAGTTCCTTTGCCGGTAATATAGGACAGGCCCGTAAAGCTCCCTCTTGAGGATATTTTTCTTACTTTTTCTGCTGTTGATATCGATGAAAAGTATAAGGTCTTAAAATGATTTTTCTCCCCAATTCTGAGTATACTATATTTTTTTGCACTTTTATACTTCCCTGTGTAGGACAATTTGGGTTAAGTTATATTGTTACAAAGCCCCCGGAAACCCTCATCTTAAAATAACCTATCCTTTTGCACCTTTCTCAAACCCTCTACATAATCAGTCCCTGCCAACTGTTAGATATAGGGAGTATATAGACTGAAAGTGAAAAAAGAGTCAAATTATGATTTTTGTGGTCTGTTAACCGGCTATCTAATGTCATTTGAAGAACCTATATACTATGCATCGAGCTTCCGGGGGCTTTTCCCTTGCACCTCACACCGGATTTGCCCCTGGACCTCAACAAAGGACCTGAGGCGAATCACTGAAGCCCGCTCCGTTATAGGGGTACGCATTGCACTCCCGTGACGCCTTTGGCACCGTTTTCGTGTTTCCAGCTGAATTTTCCTGATTTTGCCCTCACCGAAAAAGATCCTCCTTACCTCCATTGCTATGGATTCGATGTTCAATAAACCTACAAAAGATAGTCTACAGGAACTGTGCCGTAATCATAGGTAACTTCTTACTATGGGCGCGGTAAGTGCGACAATGAAAAATACATGTTATACTGTTTACTTTACTTCATTTATATTGGTAACGTTATTCAGTATTTAAAAATTACCCTTAATTCGATGATTCCTTTCCGTTACTCTAATCATTTATTCGAAGATCTGAGAAAAGCAGGGCTGGCAAAGCGGCAAGTTTCCTATAACTCCCCCTTCCTCCACGGTTCAATGGCGTTTACACAGCATTGCCGCAATTACAGTATATACTGGTAAAGAGAATAAACTTCATTTGGTCAGAATTATTCACTTTCTGCATTTCTGACTTTGAGTGTGTTCCCACTTGAGTACGAGCAGGCGATCAGATCCGGATCTGACCCCGAGCAGGGGATCAATTTGTA
>WURT03652537.1:0-18926 GCA_009936505.3 Holothuria glaberrima
GATTACGATTACGATTACGATTACGATTACGATTACGATTACGATTACGATTACGATTACGATTACGATTACTATTATTATTATTATTATTATTATTATTATTATTATTATTATTATTATTATTATTATTATTATTTTGCGTTTACGCTTTATTCATCAAATAGTTGCTGTTGATATCTGCAGCAGTTATGAGGTTTGTAAACTAAAGAGGAACATATTGTTTCCTTTTCTGTATCTCTGTATACTTCCCACTGTGATATATATTTCCGCAGAACCAAGACTGTTGAAGAGAACTTTATAGCTTATCGTGGGTGAGAAGCAAACGGTACCGGATGAAAATTGTCACCGTTTCCAAAAATGTTGAGAAAGAAGCCTATTGATTTAACTCACATGTTACATTAGGAACTCATCTGCCTAAAATTCAGACAGTTTATTTGGATCTATAAACTGTGTATCTGTAACCTAAGCCAATTAAACTTGGTCTCTGTGCACAGGGTTGATTGACTCCGAGTGACATTTTAGCCCTTCTTTAAGTAAATAAAGACTTCCTGTCCATACCATACACAAAAGGTTTAACTGTGCAATGAATGGACATGTCAATAGCTTATCTGTAGTTCTTATTCAACTGCTCAAAGTTGCTCACTAGCCAGGGATTAAGTGTTATTCTAGAAGTGATAGTGGTTTCTAACAACAAAGAAATGGCCAGATAAAGAGGATTTAATTACACCCGACCTAACCTTTGTGAGGTCTGGTCAGAGTGTTCTGTTTTTAAAGCAGGCCTGTTCCTAATGCTTATGCTACAGCAGTTACGTAATTCTACTCATATGTTTCCTTGCTCAAAATGCCAAGTTACATTTTAAACATGCTACATGGTTGACTTTCATGTTACATATGCTACGTGTTACTTCTTCTTTATGACTTTTCTCACATGTCACTTGCCCTACATGCTGTTGTATCTCTTACATGACGCTGAGTACATGTTTCTTACGTTACATAATTTGAAGATTCTACTTATACTGCATAACTTGAGTTAAAGGTTATCCACATGGCACGCTTCACTTATGCATTATGACGTTGTCTAAATGTTTTGATGGACACGTTACTTCTGCTACATGCTATTGATCATGTTTTACTCTCCCTGCATGCTGCTACTTAAATGTTACTTATGCTACATGATGTTTTCAAAGTTTCACATATGCTTCCTGATCTACTTACATTTTCATTATACGACAATTTAAAGCGAATGCACCATCTTCAATTACACTTATCCCGTTGTTGTTCAAATATCTGTCAAGATGTATTGATAACGTACCAAAACATTGTGTTAATCAAGAATTGTCTTGTACATACCTAAGTAATTACACTCTTATCAACGGTCGGTCAAAATTGAATTACCCGTCGTTACAGACGTTTTACTAGTCAAAATGATGTATCATAATGTATCATAATGTCTGAAGAAATTGCATTTTAATGTTGTGTAAACGATTAAGAAGTGCGATGTCAGACATCTTCTGTAAAGTTACTCACATTCTTTTGAGTTGATTAAACGAAGAAAATGTATTGTTTGGTATTCTTCGAAGACGATTATAATTCAGTGATCTTTAGAAAATAATGAGTGATAAACACTTTACTTTATTTTATTTTGTTATTGAATGTTAATTCATTTGTGAAATATTCCAATCACAACTACATACATCCCCATTGGTCTAACCAACAGATAACATGGATTTTTATTGCCTAATCGTAAAAAAAATTTGATGTGAAATCGAACACATTGTTTTGAGAAGGCATTGTTGAACATGTTTGGTTAGTTAAGTATTTTTCTTGAATCACAACATAAGAATGTAACATTTAACATAATTCAGTTTTCGTATTACTCACAAAACTCTAATGTTATCATTCCCCAGAAAAGCGTCTTCTTCTATTTCCACTATCTGGTTGTAGTCTAAATATCTGTTAAGTTGAAAAAAGCTCAGTTTTACTTATAGGGAGTCATCTTTATTACCATTCATTAATTACGACTCTCTCCCTAAAGGGTTATTCCTCACTGTCGACAGCATTTGCAGGAATCACGTTACACCCTTTATACCACTAAGCTTGACTTACATACTCTGAACAAGGTTTGAGTCAGGCTTCTTGCTTTACCAAGGATATGTGACGCACTGTGTCTCCAGTTCTGATGCTTTTGAAATGAAACTTCTTTTAAAGAATGTATTGAGACATTCACGCAAGTAACAGTGAGTCATTTACTCAAATAACTTGTTTGTGTACCATTCAGCATTGCCGAATCTGCATTAAAGCCTGGGATAAATATTGGCGTTAAGTGTTACTTACAAATATTTCAGAGATGGACACGACGAAAATGCCCTTTTAGGAATTCTTCGAAGGTTGTTATGGCTCATTCTCCTGAAAACGAAAACACTGATATGTTAAGGTTATGCACAGAAGTTAATTTGCTATCGAGTTGTATTGTTGGAAACAGGTGATCTAGTCAGAAGGGAGAATTAGGAACTACTAGGGCGGAGTGATGGAAATCGAAGGAGACAGTAGGTAAGTGGCAGGTGGGTGAGTGAGATAAAAACATGCCAATCTGTTTACTGCTTAGGGGCAAAGAAACACTAAGAGCATAGTTAAAAAAAAGAGAACCCGGTCAAACTGCTCCGTTTTGCTGTTAAGTAACAGTTATGGCACTCACAGGAGCTCTAGCCTGACTTAACTAGGCCTAGACTATGTGACCCCCCTCCCTCGATAAGCATGTCGATCTCAACCCATTCTTTAACATTAAGTAAATCTAAGGTGGAATTTACTCTATTTTTCTTTCTATTAGTACTAAGATGGGAAATAATAATATTATGAATTGCCTTGTCTGGAGGGAGGAGTTTTTTTAATTTGATTTGTATTTAGAGCCTTGACTCTTTCAAAAATAGTATCAGTGTCAGCAGCTTTTAAGACAAGATTTTTTGTTGACGTAAGAGGGTATTTTTAGAGCCCAACGAAGAGCGGTAATTTGAAGCCTTTCCAGGTTAGAAAGTGTTGTATGACAAGTGGTTAGATAGGTAATACTACCGTATTCCATGATAGGTCGAATAAGGGTCTTATACATGATTAAATTTGAGTTTGATTTCATGGCACGATTACTAAAGATATTCTGGAGAGATTTGAGTTTGACCCAGGCTTTACGAGTTATATAGTGGGATTTAAGGGGTAGACGATCATCCAACAAGACACCAAGGAATTTAGCTCCATTTGCTTGGGGGATTCTTTTTTTGAAAAGTGTTAGTTTGGAATCAGTAGGAGGCTTAAAAGCGTGTTTATGTTTAAAAATTATATAATTTGATTTCGATGGGTTAATTTTGATCCTCCAAGTAGAGCACCACTGTTCAATGTTTTTCAGTGATAATTGTAATTTTGTTTGGTTTAATTCAGCATTTGAGGAGGTGTTCCAAATAGCTATATCATCAGCGAATTGTGCCATATTGGTGCTATGCTCAGAATTTGGAGGGATATCGTTGACGTAAATAATATACAAAAGGGGGCTTAGGACAGAGCCTTGGGGGTACCAGCTTTGAGATTGATTATATTGGAATAAGTATTCCTGTGGTAAATCAACATGGTTCTATCATCAAGAAAAGAAGCACGTATCCTAAGAGTACTACTAGGGAGGTTTAGGTTATAGAGTTTCAGTTTAAGGCCGTTATGCCAGGTTTGGTCGAATGCCTTTTCGGCATCTAAGAATACTGCTGATGTTAATTTTCTACCTTTGAAACCATTTCTAATATTTTCAGTTAATCTAAGGAGATGATGAAAGATTCCTTTATTTTTACGAAATCCACATTGGTTGTCCGAAAAGAAATTTAAGTCAGTCAAGAAATCAGAAAGTCTGTTTACTATTATTTTTTCAAAACGTTTGCTTAGGCATGAGATTAGCCTAATCGGCCTATAATTATTGGGATCAGACTTGGGTTTATTTGGCTTTCGGATGAGAATAGTTTTCGAAGATTTCCAAGGTCTAGGAAAGTACCCAATTTTAAGAAGTAGGGTGTAGAAATTAGCTAAAAAGTTAAAAAAGATAGTGGGGCATTTTTTGATGTGAAGATAGGTAACTTTGTCAGGACCCGGTGAAGAATTATTTTTTGTGTTAGATAGTGCATCTTTTATTTCAGTAATTGTGACTTCCTCCACCAAAGGTGGAGTACTATTACCCTGGTTGAAAATTGGTTTAAGTTCACTGTCGTGAGAAGCAATAAAGTTATCGGTATAATTTTGGAAATCATCATCAAAACTTTCATGCACAGGTGTTTGAAAAATTTGTTCCATGGTCTTAGCAGAGATTTTGGTTTGATCAATAGGGTTAGTTACTTCATGGTTTTGGTCATCATAGAGTGTATAATAAAGTTCATTTTGGGAAGAAGAGGGATTTGCAAACTTTTTAATGGTCTTCCAAAATTTAGTTGGATCAGAGTTATTTTGAATATTTGAACACATATTATCCCAATTTTTACAACGTTGGATGAATATTTCATGTTTTATTTCATGCTTGAGTCTATTTACCTGTGATTTCAGAACTGGGTTTCTGGTACGGAGATATTTACGACGTAATTTACGTTTCGTTTTAATAAGAAGAATAATTTTACTAGTTAAGAGCCAGTTATTAACATGTTTAATGGTTGTAGGGCAATTCTTTTCGAAACTAGTAGTAATAGTTTTAGCCATGGAGTTAGCAATATTATCAAGGGAGTCATCGTTATGCATAGGGGACTGAATCAATTCCAGAAGTTTTGGGATTTCATTAGCTATATTGTTTCTATAGTCAGTCCAATTACAATTATTTGGATTCCTGATGATTTTACTTTTGCTTTGGGATTTGAGTCCTATGTTTAATTTGGTAAAAACGAAATAATGGTCACTAATAGGCGGCTCCTCAAAGCTGGTTGTAGACTCATGGAATTTAACAATTTGAGCAGTACCTAGGACAACATCAAGTAATTCTGTAGAGTTATTGATAGCATTGCGTCTAGTGGGTACACTGGGATTAAGTAACGTGAGATTGTAGTGCTCCATATAATGCTTAAGGTTACGACCGTTTTTAGTAGGTCTGTTACAGCCGAAAAAGGTGTGTGGGGAATTTAGGTCTCGTATAAGTAAGGTGTTGGAAGTACATAACTTAAAGACGTCTTCACTGAGGTTTTTGGTTCGCGGGTTGTAAAGAGCTATAATTTGGAAATTAGGAAGGTTTTTTCTAGGGTAACAGAAATACTAATACATTGGTAAGGTATGTCAGGAAGGTCGTTAAACGGAAACACTAAACAGCTAGAAAATGTAGATAGGTTGGTCCCTGATCTCACTTAAGTCAGGCTTATTAGGTCTTCGGACAAGATAACATACAGCAAAAGTGCCAATCTGTCTACTAACAAGACATCCATAAAGTCAACATTACTTGGTGATTTTTAACTTACGTTGTTTTGTTATGGAATTTAGCATAATGTACTAGTCAACTTAGCATCACTTGAAATAGCAATGAACTGCAAATTAAATGTTTTTTCTCCCTTGATTTGAGAAATACTTTATCAACATCGCAAGGTACACTCACAAGAATGTGACACCTTGTGGTAACGGAGAGGGGATGGACGATAAATTTCGATGCGCACAGTTTACTTTGGTAAAAGTTTGGTCACACTTACAAATACCGTTCTGGCCACACACATTCTGATCTGAAAAATGGAGTAAAATAAGTAAAACAAAGACACAATCATTTGTTTGCTAAAAATTACAATGCCTGTAAGTTAATTGAAGAGAACTTTTGTTGCAGATTTGGTTGCCATTTGGATGCGATATGAAGTTTGTTTTCGCTTTCAGCTTGAAGAATCCCCCAGTAGCTTTTTCCTTTACAAGGAATTCTCGAAAGATATTACAAGCTATATAGGGATCTCTCCAAATCATGGTATATTGGCAAAAGGGTTGTTATACACCTTATGCATTGAAGGAAACATACATCAGTTTAAGCTGAACGCACACGGACGACGGAAACACGAAACAGAAAATAGGTTTTCGCGCTGACGTCCGTGTGCGTTGGACGGAAACCAAAATTAGCGTTTTTGTCCAAAACATATGTTTAGCTTAACACTTTTTTCGCGAATCAAGCAGTGCTCGTTTCGCGAAAACGCGAAACGTGTTTTCTGTCTCGTGTTTTGCGTTTTCTGTCGTCCAAACAGTGAAGCACACTGCACAGACGGCGGTGATTTTGCACGTGAGTATAATAGACGTACGCGCGTATCCCGCGGGACACAAATCAGCATTTGTTGGTATAAGTTGCAATGATAAGTTCTTACCTCCATTCATAAGGTTTATAAAAAATTGAAGCTCATTATTTAGTTTTTCTAATATTCAGTATGTACTTTTACTGTGCCGATGCACCCCGACACAAAGTTACGATATACACCTGCATTGACAGGAAGTAACAAGTACTATGCATACATATTATCAACAGTCACAACGAGTTCTCCCACATTTCCTAGAGTACGCAAACATTGGCACAAATTTAAGTAATACAACCAAACTGATCCCACCACTACGTCTATCTCCACATTTGTCAAATAGTCAAACTAGTACCCCGTGATTGTTACAAAATTTAATTGATATACCCAGTACGATGTAAAGTCACCAGCACTACCTCTACATTGATAAAAGGTCTAAACGTTTTCTCCCACATTGACACAAAATCACAACGAGTAGACCCACTTTGACAGATAGTCCAAGGAGTACGCCCAAATTACTCACACACTTACAACTTTTATTTCTATAAATTAATCTAGTAGTCTGGGAGCCTGTGACAGCAGATTTCACCACATTTCTTACAAAAGGTTTGACCCATGGAAGTTACTTTGGCCAACTAAGTCATTCAAAAAAATATGTAAGATTGACCCCAGCAGCTGGATCTAGACCCCCGACACCCCTAAAATGTCCCCCATGGACGGTTGAATTCACCCCACATCCTTACATGGACATTACTTAGTCAAAAGGAAGTAGTATGACACGTCATAACAAAAAAGGCAAATCTAACAACATTTCCGGTCGGAAAGGTGATGTAAGACTCCCACAAAGTGCCCCTCCCCAGACTTTCTGCTGACAAAGTTTGGTCCATGTATTAAATGGGGTAAATTTGACCGTCTGAGGGACGGTGCTTGTTGTGAGGGTTTTGCAACACCTTCCTGACTGGAAATGTTGTTAGATTTTCATTTTTGGTAATGACGTGTCATACTACTTCCTTTTGACTAAATTTGGTTCATGTAAGAAATGAGATGATTTCAACCGTCCATGGGGGGTTTTCAGGGGGTCTGGGGTGCAGACTCAGCTGCAATAACAGCTTTTTAAAAGTTAAAAGTCAATGCTGGATGCTCGGAAAGCATCTCAAAGTCCAAAGAGCAACAGTTTTTCTGAAGTGTCTTTTGTGAAATCACTGATCTGTACACAATCTGTTTGTATTGTATGATATCACTGAGGTCTTAACTGTTCAACATTGGACATTTATTCAAACAGAACCGAGAATTAAAAACCTGGCAATATTATCGTGGTCAATTAATAGTATTACTTTGTAGGAGAGAAGAAGCTAGCTGAAGTGTTTAACACTCTTACACACTAGAGTAGGAAATTGACTTAATCATTATGTACTGTTATTTAAAACGCTGAATAATTTATGATGTGTCGTAATTCACCTGAAAGTAAAATATGTGGTAGCAGCGCAGCAAATGCAAAAAACAGAAGACAACGCATGACGTTACAGTTGTGAGCCACTATGATATGGGCAGTTGCAGTTAATAAAAGTCAGATCTGAAATACAGAAAAAAATATATTAAAGACATCTTACCAGAGAATGACTATCTTACAAAAGTATGATCATAGAAAGAATACATATCCTGCATTTCAAGCATCAACGCGCAGATAGGATGAAGTTAAGGCAAGCATCATTTAACCTGGTCTAAAAGAAAGAAAGAAAACTTAAGTAAAGTAACATGAAAAACACATGTAGGTTCTCTCAATTGTAGGAGATAGGGAACAGGCGAGAAATCCTTTCATAACTTATGTGTATTTTTATGAGAGTATCCCTTAATTAAATTCTTGGAAGGAGAACGTTAAAGGTCCAACTAGCAATATTTCTTGTCCCCTGGAGCGTTATCAAATTGGTGGAATCGGAGTATGGACAAATTAGCCTCGTATCCAGACTCTCGTTACTATTTGGCTAAACAACTATGTCAATGTCAGATTGAAATAAAAATGTTTCCTTACCTGTATATTCGAGCAAAGCGCGCAATCTGTTGTAGGTGCTTAATTATCCAACCTTTCAAGTTATTAATCAAGCTGCACTCACCACGAACGACAAAAATCTTCACTTAACTTGTTTCAGCAAACGTATTAAACATATTACGATATCTTATTCACGCAAAACGAAACGAACTATAGACTTAATTCCGTCATTGTTGGCATTTACTATTTAATGCCTAGTTGAGATTCACAGTAACAATTTAAAGCGTTAATATGTGCAGGTATGCTTTGTTTTACTTGACAAATTAATATGAAAGAGAAACAATAGTCCTTATTTATACAAAACTGAAAATGAAAATAAAAACGTCATCTTCTACAAACAGAGCAGGCAGGAGCTATTTTCCATCAACAGAGGGCCCACTTGTAAAATAAATGATTTAAAAGCTCATCTTAAGTGTAATGGTCTCCCGAGTGCATAGTTGCACATTAGACGTACAACTGAGGTCCCTCTCAGCGAATGCAAACTCAATTGCAGTTAGTTCCCTCCATCTCATGTATGGGGGTTTCTGTTTTTAAAATGTGACAACATTCTGATCCTATTGAATATTTTCGCGCATGCAACGTAACGAGTTGTTTTATCTTGAAGGGTTACTGGAGAGATTTTTGTTCGTAAATATCAATAACGTGTAAGGGGATGAACCGGTGCTTGAAATAATTCAATGTCTCAGTGGAGGTTTTGATATCTCTCTTTGTAAGCTGTTCATTATTGAAAAGAAATTGATCATGCTGGAAGGAACACGAACATTGATTTTATAATGTATTATTGGACCCATTTGTTTGAGCCGCTTAATCTATATTTTAGAGGATCATTACCAGAATGGCTTCCAAGAGATAACGGGAATAGGTTACAGTTTTGGCACTAGGCTGCCCCGCTCTCCAGCACGAAGTTGACAAGACCTTCTCAGTCTAGAGAGCGACAACAGGTGCAATGTTGAAAGTAATACAACCATACAGACTCCAACTCCTTCACAATAATAACAGTTACTGCAACTCCTCCACTGTAATAACGGGTACTGCAACTCCACATTAATAACGGGTACTGCAACTCAGAAAATTGCCAAAATTGTCATTGGATGACTAGAGTGTCCCTTATCTCCGAGGCAACCGGCATATGTATGGGAACACTGCTACCACAATGCATTCCTTCCCCCAAGGAAACTCTGGAAGAAGGTCAATTAATGCGCGTATTTCTGAAAGAAAAACTGAAAAGAATCTTTCCTAATATTTTCTATAAAATTGAATTGAAACAACTGGTTCTTACATCATTTTCGACATTGAATACGTTTCTCTACACTACAAGGATAAGTTTTGGCAATATGATTGTGACACAAGTCTGTCTTTGCAGCTATTGTCATTTCAAAGAAACTGCAAGGTCTTTCTTTTAAAGACAACGAAGACAGATGTGTAGTTTGACGGAGACAGACAACCAGACCTGACAACTAACACCTTTGGTTGTCTGTTGTGGTAGGATAGAGGGACAGACAGTTTTAAAGTTCAGCTCTCCTTACAATTTTCGTTTTTCTCTCATTGGAGAAGCTTTCATAAAGAAACTCAAAACTCAGCAGCTAAATAACCGTTACTTTTTTCTGATAAATTCAACATCCTAAATTTTGCTCCCCAGAATGTCTGATTATTAAGCAAAAATGTAACCTTCCTTCTTTCTTTTTTTTTTCTCTGAACTTATGTCGTAGAATTGCCGTGTCTCCTAAAACGAGTTGGATGAAATTTGTGTACTTTTTAGATAGTTTGAATTAATGTCTACAAAAGCAGGTTCCATTAAAGCTATTTATTTACCCACCTTTTCCACTACAAAGTATTCCCATGTCGTACAAAACTATAACTTTTTCCAACTTTTGTTACTGTTTTTCGTCAGTTCCATATGTATGACTTGTCCGTTTCAACGTTAGAACACCGTTAACGTCGAGGTAATTTTCTAAAGATAAACATGTCCAACGATAATTGTGTAATGTAATTTGTGTGGCATCGCTACACTTGGGTCTATGTTTTTTATTACAGGGATGTATTTCAAGGCAGTACCAGGCAAATTCACCCACTAGATTTCACATTACATTTTAAAAGCTCGATGCGGTAGAAAATATTTAAAAATCAGTAAGTCTAGACTAATCTAAAAATTATTGGTAACTTCTATGCCCAGTCATTGATATTTCCAAGAGGATATAGCTTCCTTGCAATGTAAACGTGACATGTGTTCCTAGACTTGTTAGAAATGTACGCCTGTACAACTTATGTGCCTAAGCTCGCCAGGACCAAAGCGGAATAAGTTTCCCATAAGGGATGGGTTGGTTTTGCCCTAAGCGTTTTACCCCTAAGCTGCATCTTCTAACAATAATCCGCGAAATAGCGCTTACCCGTCCTCGGGAAGAGGTATTGAAGTCAACAGACCCTCGTCTCGTAAGTTTATGTGCAATGCTGGATCCTTGAGAAACATATTGTACTCAAAACATGTACTGCTAGGACCAAACGGAAGGAGTGTGAAGGTGGCCCTAGAATTTGCCATACGATGATCAAAAATTCAAAGCCACGACACGGCCGGAAGAGAAATGACAGAAAAGAAAATGGGAAAGCGAGGTGTTCTAGAAAAGCCACGGGAGTTACCTTGGACTCGTTAAGAAGAATTAATACATAATACATAATAATAATAACATATTGCCATTTCTTCTCATGACAATGTGTTTCACAGATTGCACATTCAGATTTAAAGCATGGGCGGGTGTCCTGTTGTCACCATCAATTTTCCGTGTTGGGGACATGATACACCATGTACCCAAGAATTTGCCTTTATCAAATTTTCTTATTCCCCTGTATTGGACTTTGCCGTACATTAATCCAGAATTGTGCAACTGACATGCTATAAAAGACGAGAATTGTTACTATTAAGACTGTCTTCGTCGAAGTATTACCAATTCTTACTTTGTTATATTTACACATTTGCGGCAGTCTATAATTGTTCTCTGGGAGAAGACCCCAGACCCATCGTATACAAAAGTCTACGTAGATTATTTGTCAAAACTAAACTTTTAAGCCATGAGATCTAAAATTAAGGTGGTTTGGGAGCATCATTGGGTCTGACAAGTGTTAATTCCAGCAATCTGGGAGGTATATTTCCAAAAAGCTTCTTGTAGGCTACGCGCGATCACATGGTTGTACACCGCTTAGATACTATCAGGGAACATACATACGTCCCCACCTTTATCCAAGACAGATATGCGCCCATGATTTGAAGTACTGAGCGTTGTGACAGTTGCAGCTGTTCAGGAGATTCTGACATATAGGGCTCTATATGTTTTCAAAACCCGAGGAACTTAGATCATCTTTACCTTCATAACAGGTGGCGAATATGACGTACATACTCTAACACCTGCGAAAAATGACAGAGATCATTCAATTTCGATATATTCATGAGCCCAAGTTGATTTCAACATATGAATATTCATAGAGCACGACGACGCTTCAGCTGTAACGTTCACTTTCACCCAGTAAGTCAATGGGACTTCACTGTGTGAGCTCGAAGCGAGCAAAATCACACACTAAAGCCCCATTGGCATTTGTCCTTCGAAAGAGCAAGGTAATCAAACTTGCTTTATTCGTTTTTTTTTTTGAATAATTATAATATTTGTTTGTTGTGATCGTATATATGAATAGTTAATAGGGTACAGCTTTTACACAGTTTAACGAAGAATTCTTGCGAAAGTTCGCAGACGTTGGTTTTGCTAGTGCAGTCTGTGTGGGTGCAGGGGCAATACACGTCCACCGGACGGGCAATGTTCATCTAGGAAAAAATCAGTATGCCGGTAGGAACCTTGGTCAGTGTTATAATGGATTTGGTCATTCTGAAACGTCCAAATTTCAAAATGGTTCTCCCCTTAACTCCCAGCCACTTGCATGCGACAATTGCTTGATAAAAAATAAAATGGACTGATATGATTACGGCCGACCATTAGCACTAATTCAGAACACCGACTTGGCTAAGTTAGTCATAGTTAGTGCGTGGAGATGGGCAGACCTCACACTACAGCAGTGGGGGGTTGCAGAAAAAATGGACACATGAAATGTGACTGCCAAAAGGAACAAGTCCAGCTGGCATCACGTGACATTAGACTTTCTAAATAGGCCTATAAAAATTATAAGATGTTACTTCCAGGAGCTCTGGTCCCTTTCAGAACATTTTGCGTTACTATAACTATCAATATTTAATGTATTAAGGTCTGTCCTATCAGTTACTATCAACATTTGATTATCCAAGTTTAAGAAGGGCTTTGATGTTATTGCGAAATAGTTGGCATCCCAGTTGGTGAGAATATAGTAGAAATTAGTAGATCTTGCGTTTACCTTTGACCAACCAAACTTAGTTATAGTGAGATGAGGTTTTTCGGCCCAGTTTCTAACCAAGTGGTTGAAGTCGAGCCGGTCACGGCCTTTTTTCCAGTTGTGGCGCACTGGCTTGTTTACCCTACTCCATTGCTTGTTCTGAGCACCAAGCACAATGGCAGTAGGTTCCATTTTTAATGTCTTTGGTATGACCCGGCCGGGATTTGAACCCTAGACCTTACGGGTACAAGTGGGATGCGTGAAGCTGTATTGTTTGAATGAATGTCAATCAAAGTGCAGTCGTCAACTGTATTTAGAACCTAGGGCTATTCCAAAATATGTTTTGGACAAAAATGGAAAGGAATTTAATCCTGCACGAGCTTTATAAATTTATAAAATGTATTTTAATTATTCGATTATTTAAAAACCTGCATTGCCCTTATACTGATTAAGAGGCGTCTGCGTGGCCAGCTTCTAGTACAAAAGTTGGAAACTGAAGAATAACGACCAAAGTTTAACAAAATGTGCTGTATATGTTAATGTTTATAGCAACATTTAAGTATCTCGGAAGATACTGGTTTTTAAAAGGAATTGCCTACGGTTTCCGCAAGCCAGAGTGAGCTGCCTATTCGGTATACATTTTCGTAATGAACAACAGCGTCGCCATTACTTTAAAAGTAAGGAACGTCAAGATAAATTGAGTGAGCTCTATATTTCATGAGTGCAATAGGGCTGTTACGAAAGTCAGCGTTGGAGGATTCCAGATCAGAACGATATTCTTTTGTCAGAGTGAATTTCAATTTCCTAGTCGAATGACAACTAATTGTTTCTATAAGATCTCATTCCACCTTGTGGGTTTGAGATTTCCATAACTTAAGCCCTTGCCACAGTCGGAAGGTTAAATATAGTCTAGCCTCTATACAAAACTACTGACAGTTGAATTCAGTTTTAAACTATCCGTTTTTGACGCCGAGTTTATATTAAAAAGAGATCAGAAAACTTCGACTTGCAGGTTTTGACTAAAAAACCAAGAATTCGTATAGTATACAGGGCTGACTTACTTAAATGTAGAAGTCTTGTGTAATTATTTCACCATTCCGGCAGATATCACAATTATGCTTGATATCCACATTGATACTTGATACACACTAGCACACTACCACTGAGGCAGGTATCAATACCAGCGAGATACTTCTTGATCATACTTTACCTCTCTAGATACCACCACTTGGCACACACCGCCAGTACTGTGTGTGAATCGCCAGCATGCCAGAATTAAAATCGTTAACGTCTACATCTACACACAGCCATTGTGCGATCAATTGGGCAATCAACTGACTGGATAAGTCATTGATCAACCAGAGCGAAAATATTTTGTAAATTAATAAATATCAACCAAAAAGTGCCGTCACCAATTGCATTTAGATATATGATCATATTACCTACATATGTAAGGGATGAGATTTAGGGCCTTTTAATTACACACGTTTATCTTCTTTTCGAAAGAAATCAGGGGAAATATTAGAGCATAGAATGCTCTCTCACAACTACTTACATGAACTTGTCAATGTTTGTTAGTAGTAGCTAACTAACATAATATCGCAATGGTAAAATAAAAAAAAACCTGTTTCTCCTTATCCGTGTAAACCTCATTTGATAGTATGTGACATTAGAAATAAAGTACTCATTTTATGTAGGCTATGGAGTGATACAAGTGGACTGTATGATGGGAAGTTTGCTGTGCCGTACAAGCATAACAATCTGAACGAACCTTTTTTCATTTCGTTGTAATGCTGAGAACACTTTATAAGTGATTGTAATCTTCATTCTCATATTGACCTACGTTTACTAAATACTTATCGTTACAAAATGTTTTCATTGACTTGAAATTTAAGGATACAAAAGCACTCCAACTTGAGGAAACGAAAAACCTTTTTGTTATCAATCTGCCGCAATTATGCAACATTTAATAATCTTGAAGCAAGTAGGACTCTTTTAAAAGATAAAACTTTCATCAGAAAGAAGAAGAAAGGCATTGGACGATACTGAATTTAAGTGTTGCAAAATAATTTCCTTCTGTAGTATCACTGGTGTCAGGTTGAATCAGAATATTCGCTTAAAGGTTCTGTAATCTCACCCAGACAGTAAAATTCTTCCTACTAACTTTACTTTTAAACCCTTTTTAAACAAACAACACTTGTCTAATACACCCAAAGACGGAGGGATTGTACCTAGCCTGTACTGAGCTTAATTTGCTCGAGGCCACATATATTGGCAAACAGTAACCGGGTGAGCTAATTGGGAAACTAAAATGACTTTACAAGTCATCTTTGACCAACCAAAGGGAAGCTATATTGTTTGAATGAATGTCAATCAAAGTGCAGTCATAAACTGTATTAAGAACTCTTGGGCTATTCCAAAATATGTTTTGGACAAAAGTTGAAAGGAATTTGATGCTGGAAAAGGCTTAGTAAATTTATAAAATGTATCTTAATTATTAGTTCAATTATTTAAAAACCTGCATTGCGCTTGTACTGATTAAGAGGCGTCTGCGTGGCCAACTTTCAGTACAAAAGTTGGAAATTGAAGAACAGAGACCAAAGTTTAGCAAAATTTGCTGCATATGTTAAGGTTTATAATAGCAACCAACGTTTAGCAAAATGTGATGTATATATATATATATATATATATATATATATGTCAATGTTTATTACAACATTTAGGTATCTCGGAAGATACTGGTTTTTAAAGAGCATTTCTAACCGTTTCCCTAAGAGAGAGTGAGCTACATATTTGTGATACATTTTCGTAATGAACAACAGCGTCGCCATAACTGTAAAGCAGGAAACGTCAAGATTAATTGATTGAAATCTATATTTCATGATAGCAAGAGGGCTATTAATGAAAGTTGGGCTCACCGGCGCTGGAAAATCCCCCCGATCAGAACGATATTCTCTTGTTACAGTGAATGTCAATCGGTAGTCGAATGATACCTTATTGTTTCTATAAGATCAGATTCCTCCTCGTGGGTTGGAGATTTCCATAACTTAAGCCCTGGTCAAAGTCGGAAGGTTAAATATAGGCTGGCCTATGTACAAAACTACTGACATTTGAATACAGTTTTAAACTATCCGTTTTTGACGTCGGGTGTATGTTAGGCAGAGATTAGAAGGCTTTGACTTGCAGGTTTTATTAAAAGCTAAGTCTTCGTATCGTATACAGATGCTGACTTATTGAAATATGAAAGTTTTGTGTAATTAATACACCAGTCGGGCAGATATGACCATTATGCCTGATATCCACTTTGAAGCTGGACACACACTAGCAAACACTACCACTGAGGCAGATATTAATACCAGCGAGACACTTATTGACCATAGTTTACCTCTATATATACCACTACTATACCGCTACTTCTGGGTGTACTGTTTCGCCACCTGGCCAGACACACCAACTGACCGGGTTACACACTATCACTTTGACAAACACCACAATCATGGTCACGTAGACAGTCCCATTCTGGTGAAAGTATTACTTCCTGTCGTCATATTTAAGGTTTACTTACATTTTTAATCCAACATTTGTATGACTCAAGTGACAGTCCGCACAATAATGAACAATGATTTCGAGTCAACGGAGTTATCCTCTCTCCCTGATTGGTGATGTTACTAATTTGTCTTATTTAGTTATGAATGACGTGTTGTTGTTTGCTAACGCCTAGTAAAAATTTAAGATTAATCAAGCATTAGAAGGAGTACTTTCCAATTCAAATAAATGATCAAACCATTCCGTACTTGAATTAGATAAGTTGTTATGGTTAGCTAGCTTAGGAAGTCTTACTATAAGGCAGTAAAATTATCTCAATCAATATCCACAGTCGTGTCAACTTCAACCCTGAAATTTAGAGTGCCTGTTGTATACATGTTTTTTCGATAACTTTTCACAATCCTTTCGGATGCTAGTACAGGAGGCAAATTTAAGCCACTTTGATTTAATGGGCAGGGTGCAGTAATGAGATTGAGAGACGAAACTGAAGACGTGACAAAAAGTAGTGAAATACAATTATGAAGCACGCCGCCTAATTTGTGCTCGCTTTCAAGTAACTTCAAGTTGTTACAAAGGAACCAACATCCGCAGTAACTCAGAACAGCAAAATGACGGTTCAGACCCTTACCCAGGGTATTTTAGCAGAAGTTTGAACCGTGTCACATGACGTCAGATTTGACAAGGGCACGCGTGTAACATATATTTTTTGTACACTACATCATACAATATACTACAGTTGGACACTAAACTTTGCAGGCAGAGTAATTTAACACTCACCTGCCTGACTGTGGCGCCACTGTCCGACTTCGACTGTTTTGCCATTTGACTACATACGGTAAATCTGCGGCTTGCTGATTTCCCCAACGGGGCGGCTTTCTGCTTTGCTGTAGGAAAGAAATGTGGCCTTGGTGAAATGAATGTATAATATGGAATTCTCAACTGCAAGGGAACTACAGGGGTTTGACCATTGGCTGGCACCACAGAAAATAAAATGAGCCCGTTCCAGATAGCTCCACTGGGGCGAAAAGGAGGGCATATGCACAAGAAGCAGATGAACAATCCTGCTCTTCAATTCTTTGTTACGCAAGTTATCATTCTCCTTTTATTGCATGGTATCACGTTGTCCTATTAATGTCTAGCGTCTACGGGATTCGATAGTGGACCTCTACTTTTCGGAAACTTTTTCCACATAATTAATCCTTGTATATGACTGTCCTTTGATGCGGAGTGTAAACCGTAACGAATGCGTGCAAAGCGCACTTAAATTTGGATTGGAAATTACCATTTTAGATTCTAAATGTTGCATCCAGACTGCACAAAGACTCTTAACAATTTCTTAAAAATACGTCTTCAAAAAAGGTTACGCTCAATTAACCTTCTAAACCTTGGAAATTTGTGAAGTATCCCTTGCAAATGTACAACGCTGTGTTTCTCCCTTTTTACGAATAAAGCTGAACACAATCGACATAAATTTGACCCTCTTTCCGTTTAATGATGCTAATACGTTTTATAAAGCAAAAGATACTTATATCCAACAGGTTGTAACCATGTTAAACTTTTGATAGCTTTCGAAGCATTTGCAAAAAGTTGGTACTTTTTTATTTCTTGCTGAAGGCTAAAAGAATCTAAGCAATCACACGGGCGATTGTGTGTGTGTGGACGTGTGTGAGGTTGTGTGTTTGCGTATTTTTTGACGCTTGGCTTGTAAACAGGATATCCTAGGATAGCAATAATGGATTTTCATACTTAGGATATGAAATAAGTCATATTAAGAGGAAGAGCGGTGTTGTTCTTGGTGGAGGTCAAAGGTCATGTGAGGTCACCAGAGGTTAAAACCGAAAATCTTGCAACACGATAGCTCTATGTAGAAAGCAGGGATGTTTTTCATGTTTGGTATGTGGCTGCGTTATTGTCGCAAGGAAAATCATATTGATTTTGGTCATGGTCAAAGGTTATCTGAAGTCACCAGAGGTAAAAATAGGA
This sequence comes from Holothuria glaberrima, assembly GCA_009936505.3. Lineage (NCBI taxonomy): Eukaryota > Metazoa > Echinodermata > Holothuroidea > Aspidochirotida > Holothuriidae > Holothuria > Holothuria glaberrima. Next base: position 18,178 of record WURT03652537.1, read on the forward strand.
AATTCTGAAAAATTGTTTCTAAACACGTTATCTCAAGAGAGTAATGATGTTCAATCTTCATACTTGGTACATAAGTTTATCATATTGAAAGAAAGACCTAATTTGTTTTCAGAGGAGGCCAAAAAATGCCACTTAAGGCCATCAGATGTCTAGAGCCGAAACCCTTGAAAAACACGATATTTCAAGACAGGGATGATGGATCCTTTTCATAGTTGGCATAAACATATGTGTTACTTTAAGAGAGAAAGGGTACGCTATGATCGACCAGTTTGAACAAATCGACTAAAACGGGAAAAATGGGTTTCCCCTTTCGAACACATTTTACACACTTTTTAATAGAGAATACTTAAAAGTATGGTAATTTCCTTTTAACTACACAATCTATGTGCAATTAATCCAGTGCCAACTTATATACGAACCCGTATTCAACAAGCACAGATAACAAGCAAATGAAATAAAGTAGATGTAGATTTCGTTTAGTAAAGGCAAAAGGAGCTTATATACATATATATATATATATATATTTATTTCTCTAATTCCCACCTTAGGGCGAAAGAAGTTGTTGAAAAGTCGACCATAGAAAAAAATAGGGCGAAAAAACGGATTTCCCTTAACGTTTTCACACACTTTTTATATAGGAACACGTCAACGTGCGGCAACGTACTTTTAAACACACAATCTATATGCTATTACTTCAAAGTCGACGAATTTACGGACACGTATCTGTTAACACGCACGGATGGCAGGCC